>JAVQKC010063614.1:0-17507 GCA_036025475.1 Philypnodon macrostomus
TTGGCAGAGAGCAATGAAACTTGGTACAGTGATTCTCCACAGTGTACCCAACATAAAATATTATTATGACCCCACCCTACAACAAACAGGAAGTTGGCCATTTTGAATTGAATTTGGGAAGTCAGGTACATTTGACAGCCTCTAATGTGCACATACTTTGCCCGATTAGGCTCAAACCTGAAATACCAGTTACCTCTATAGTGCCCCCTATAGACGGAAAGAAGAATTAAGTTTTGGGGGATTTTTCTAAATTTGGCAAAACATCCTTCACAAACATCCAGACAAATCAAAAATGTCAAATAGACCCTTCCCATGTTTTGTCATGGTTTGGGGGCGGGGCCTCTTAATTGCCCGTTAACAATATTAAAACCCTTAGAAATCACCCAATGTCTGATTAAGGTGCCCGTTGGTGCCAGTTGTAGCAGACGTATGGGGCCGTTTCGCCGAAATACACCTTGCTTTCGGGGATGACAGCACAGTGCCTAGTTATCTTTGTTAAACACCTGATATCTTCACAATTTCACATGTTTCTTTGTGTCTCACTTGCCTTGTTCACATCTGCTTCTCTACAGATGCCACTTTGCAACATTCAAGCTGTGCCAGGAGTGGGTGAAGCGCCTGAATCGGGCCATCGCTCACCCGTCCCGTCTGGAAGAACTGTTTGCTTTGGCCTATCACGCCTGGTGTCTGGGAGGCAGCGCTGATGACGAGGACCAGCATGTTCATCTCTGTCGCCCCGGTGTGTAAAGATAAAGTGCTAAGAATCAAGTGCTCCTGTTTTTCAAATGTAGACGACTGTACTGATTTCATGCTCCCTCACACAGGTGACCATGTGCGATACAGAATGGACATGGAGGTCCGGAGGATGGGCTTTGACACACAGAACATCTGGAGAGTTTCCGACATAAACGGCAATTACAAGTAAGTCACACGTGTAATCCAAGTGCACGCGCCACACTTTCAGTACACCATGGAATCATTGGAGGGTCACATTGGAGGGTCACATTGGAAAAGGCATTAGTGCGTTTTGAGTTTGGGCAGCAGTAATATTAGTACATGGTCTGTTTTTCATCATTGCAAAGATAACTGTTGGTGAACCCAGACTCTTTGCAAAACAAACTAAAATGAAAATACTAACATTTTTTCATTCATAGTTCATGTAGCATTTTTTCTTAGTCACTTAAACCATAGAAAATCATGGTTTTGTATCGGTGTGTTTTACTGGTTTGCTGTTTGTGAAAATAGCCGGTCTGCTCATAAGGGCCCATGAGAACCTATCCTGCTGAGGGAGGCGGACACAGGACGACTGGCTAATTACACAAGCTGCAGCCCACTGAGGCCCATGACTCAGCACTGTGCTCCACTTTCCCTCAGAGACACAAAGTCTTTAGACGGGCACTGAAAAGAAAATGGGGAAAGTATGAGGGAGATGTACTGGCGACAGATGCTGTGAAGTCTCAGGCAAAGCTCATCAGGCAGAAGTGACCCTGAAAACCAGCACATTTTTGTTTGCCGCAGCTGTCAGGGTTTTTTGTCCTTGAGCAAAGTTTTTTTTTTTTTTAAATATGCTATTTTAAGCAAAGCATTGTGTGTATTGTTTTACAATTGTATGTATTGTCTCTAAACAGGCTGTGCTCCAGTTACCCCCAGAAGATTCTTGTGCCGATCTGGATCACTGACAAAGAACTGGAAAGTGTAGCATCTTTCAGGTCCTGGAAGAGGATCCCAGTAGTCGTCTACAGGTAGCTATTTCTGCTAGTTGTTTAATGATATGTTTATTAATGTGACCAATAATCATATAATGCCATGTGCATTGTAGGCATCAAAGAAATGGTGTAGTTATTGCTCGCTGCAGCCAACCTGAGATCAGCTGGTGGGGCTGGAGGAACACGGATGATGAGTACTTAGTGACATCCATTGCCAAAGCCTGTCAGATGGACTCTGGAGCCAAAGGGAGCTGCAGTGCATCAGGATGCAGACCACGCGGAGATGCTCATGATTCATCAGACAGTGATTTTGGTAAACTATTACTTTGTCTGCATACAATCAATAACAGTTCCATTGTATCATTTAGTCCCCCATCTTTTCTATGTTTTATTGATTTCCCCTTCCCATTTTGTGAAAACTCAGAAAGTGAACACTACTGTCATTTTACAGAACAGAATTCACATCTAAAAATAGCTTTATAGTAATGGCAGCTCTGCTCATAAATAAGTATCCTGTTGAGTGGCAGCACAACAGTGTGTGCTGCAGTGAGGACCTGTCCAGAGTCACTGTAAATGAACTCGTTTTTGGCTGGATTCAGTTCTTGACTTATAATGTAGTAGAAGTGTGCTCTTATAATCATGTCCTTGACTCACCACCTGCTCTCTCTCTCTCACTTGTTTGTTTCTGTTATAAAAAATACATTTCTCTTTGACCATCTCTTTCTCCAGACTCCTCTCTGACCGGGGGCTCCTGTGATGACAGTGTGGTGCCCCATAAACTGCTGATTCTGGATGCTCGCTCATACACTGCTGCAGTGGCCAACAGAGCCAAAGGAGGAGGCTGTGAATGTGAAGGTTAGTGCCACCAAACCTGCCAAAAACCTGATTTTAATTTCATTAATATGGACTGTTTGTTGTTTCATTGGCTGAAAGTGTTGACTATACCCTGCAGGATTGTTTCAAATCTATATTTCCATAAAACTAAATCTGATATAGCAACAGTTTGACGTCTTCCCCTCTGCACATTTGACCTTCACCAGTGCTGTGTGTTTGTTTGCAGAGTACTATCCCAACTGCGAAGTCATGTTCATGGGAATGGCCAACATCCACGCTATCCGTAACAGCTTCCAGGCTCTGAGGACCGTGTGTAGCCAGATCCCGGACCCAGGGAAGTAAGTGGATCTGTTTGACCTTTCTGTGTGAGCTCCTGTGGCCTGGTTTGTGCTGCCCCTCTCCCCCCTCCCCTGGTTCTAAAGATTTCACCCCACAGTAAGGCAACACTTTTCAGATGGAACCGCTGTAGTGCGTGTGGCCTCATGTACACCCTGATACTGGATATGCCTTTCATCTGTGTTTGCATATGGATCACACAGGCTGGGGTGTACACAAATAAAGGGTGGGCTATGTGGTAAAAATATAATATCACAATTTTATTCAACCAAGATCACAGTTTAGATTTTATCACAATTTATTTGACTTTTTTTATTAGATCTCAAACAGAAGACTGCTGCTATAAGACCTTTAACTACAAATTCAATCAAAATAGTAATATATATATATTTATTTATTTGTTTAAATATGAACATTAGCAGAAAGAATATTCCAAGATTAGCACATTGTCATAATTTCACAATTCACCATCACAATACATTTTATTTTCACCCTAATGCAAATGTTGCGCTGCAAAATGTTTTACTAATAAATAATCTGATATAAAGTTATGACCACCTAATATGCAGCCCCATGTGTGCCACAATGAAGAGATAACCTGTGTTTGCTTCACCTGTGATACTGGACATTTTATTATGCCTGATTGGTCAATATAATATTTTTCTGATGTCCAGTTGGCTTTCAGCGCTGGAAAGCACCCGCTGGCTCCAACACCTCTCTATGATGCTGAAAGCTGCTGCCCTGGTGTGTTCGGCAGTGGAGCGGGAGGGCCGGCCCGTCCTGGTGCATTGTTCAGATGGATGGGATCGCACACCTCAGATTGTAGCCTTGGCTAAGATACTGCTGGACCCCTACTATAGAACCTTAGAGGTAAGGGCCCACACACGGAAGGTTAGAGGTAGATCCTCGTTATTAGCTGTGTCTGGTTCACATAGTGTTATTAATGGTGTTCACACAGGGGTTCCAGGTGCTTGTGGAGACAGAGTGGTTGGACTTTGGGCATAAGTTTGGGGACCGTTGTGGTCATCAGGAGAACGCTGACGACGTGAGCGAGCAGTGTCCTGTCTTCCTGCAGTGGCTCGACTGTGTTCACCAGCTGCTCAAACAGTTCCCCTGTCTGTTCGAGTTCAACGAGGCCTTCCTGGTAGGTGGCCAAACTACTTCTTGTGTGCATTCGACATGTACAATTTTTTATGTCATTTTTCCACCACTCTCCAGGTCAAGTTGGTGCAGCATACCTACTCATGTCTTTATGGCACATTTTTGTGTAACAACGCTCGAGAAAGAGAAGCAAAGAACGTCTACAAGCGCACCTGCTCAGTCTGGTCTCTGCTGCGGACCGGAAACAAGAACTTCCAAAACTTCCTTTACATCCCTTGTCATGATATGGTGGGTTGAAGTCGTTACTTTATTACTCTGTATGTGTGGCAGTTGGTCACTTACCAATTGAGCTTTATATACAGTACAGACCAAAAGTTTGGACACACCTTCTCATTCAATGAGTTTCCTGTCTTTTCATGATTATTGACATTGTAGATTCACACTGAAGGCATCAAAACTATGAATTAACACATGTGGAAATATGTACAACTGAAAATACGCCTTATATTCTAGTTTCTTCAAACCTTTTGCTCTGATTACTGCTTTGCACACACTCTGCATTCTCTTGATGAGCTTCAAGAGGTAGTCACCTGAAATGGTTTTCTCTTCACAGGTGAGCCCTGTCAGGGTTAATAAGTGGGATTTCTTACTACAAATAACGAAAACTCATTGAATGAATGAGGTGTGTCCAAACTTTTGGTCTGTACTGTATAATAATCAATAAGAATGAATAAGTCAGCAGAAATTAGTTTATCCTCAATAACCTAATACAAGGATTACTCTAAATGTCACAAGATTTACATCCACACATTCACAGGATTTGATTCATCCACCTCTAGAAGATTAGACTTCCCCTTTTCACTTCAGGGATCTCTATAATTCGGCGGAGCAAATGTAATCATAGTGTCGCAGTTGGCAGCTGAGCCCTTTGGTCTGAAAAATGTGATAAAAGTTGTATCTGCCGTAGTTTGTGAATGTGTCTCTTTGCACTGCTCCAGTGGCTCCATGCTGGCATCACCGAGTGGCTAATTAAACTACCATCTGTAGCGTTGCCCTGGCACTGACTAAATGTTTAGCCTCTATGACACTCTCATGTACGCACGTATACACAGCACAGATGGACCTGATGACTACAATCACAAGTGTCACTGAAGCTAAGACTCCTGGGGTCTGGACAAAGAGAGGGTTGGAGAGGAAGTGCCGAGATGTGTTCTTCGACAACAAACTATAGATCGCAGAAACCTAACAAAGTTGATCAATTATCCTATGGAGAAAGCTGATTACATGCAAAAAAGCGTATAGAAATACTGCATGTGTGAAAATGTCTTTACAATATTACTGTGATTACTGCAATGGTTACTTCATTGTGCTTAAAACCAAGCTTTGCACTGTTGCTGAAAGCCAACAGTGAGATGGACACTACTGATAGTTCATGATATGTTCCTCTGTGTGCATCTAGTCGTTAAGAACTCTTGAGTGTGCAGATATTACATGGTTACATGTTGCACTATGACTGAAAAAAACAAAACATATTAAAGCAAAATAACCTATTCCCTATCAGTTTTTTTATTGTAAAAATAAGAAGGATGCTCTGTGTCTCAATAACCAAATTTTATAAAATTATGCCATTATGCCTTAAAAGTTTTTTACTAACATTGTGCCAGCACAAAGCCAATAATCAATCATCAATAATCAAGCAATAAATAACCCTAAAACCATGAACAAGGCGGCAATGGAAACAAACATGAAACACACCATAGACCCCTAACTGTTCTTAACCAAAGGATTAAAATAATCAACTCTGCCTGTGTCCAGTTTTGTGAGGTGTTTATTTGTGTGAGCTGGCATGACATTTTCTCCTGTCCCATAGCCAGAGAACACGAATGTGCCTCTGACTGGGCAAAATGTCACAAATGGAACAACAGCTCATTAGCGAGAATCATGTAAAAGGTCCAAAAACACATGGCACACAAGATGATGTAATAAAACACACCTATTATTGCTATTATGAACTTTAACACAGTGAAAGTCTAGAGTGACAGACTGGTGGAGGCTGCTTTTACACTATTGCACTGACTACATGCGCAAGAGTGAAAAGCAGTCAAAAATAGAAGAATGACTAATAATGCTTTAACGCTCATGTATCCGGCAAGTGACTGACAGGAGGGAGAAAGGGAATAAACGGATTGCTAGAAAGTGCTAAAAATAATGTCTATGTCTATATTTTACCAGCTTCTGAAAGAGATGGCCCACAGTGACTTTCTCGTCCCACTGCTGGATGTTGGGCAGGAGGGCATCGTAAAACTCTTTGTGGATCTCAAAAATGTCCTGGATTTTGTAGAAGATGGTTTCTATCTGCTGGATGGTCAAGACAGGCTGCGAGGTGGTGGCTGTGGCTTTGAGGGGACGCATAGGCTGGAAAGAAGACACAAAAAAGGTTTTTACTTTTTATACATTTTCATTAATGTCACTTTTTTCTTGTATTCTAGAAGAACTGTTTATTTACTCATACGGTATTGTGGTAGGATTGATACGTGATACCATACTGTAAAAGGCTTTAATATGAAGTCTATGATGTACTATGTAAATGAATAGTTGGAGGCTTAACACATGCTGTAAGAAAGCTTTGGTTTATTAGCTATATGCAGGCCCAAATACTGAAGTAAAATGGAGATAAATATTGGCAATGCACTGTAGTCACCCACGGCTTCTGACAGGTTGCTCCAGTGACATTGAGGGATGGGTTAAAAGCAGAGGATACATTTACCTATAGGGACAATAAAGAATACCTTAATGTATTAACAAAAAGTTGAAGTTGAAGTAGAGATTATTGGGAGATAATATTGGTCAGAGCTTGTAGCTTAAGGTAAGCTTTAAAACATAACTTCATGCTAAAAATTGTACAGTGTTTTGAAGGTAAAAATGATTGACACCTAGATAATTCAATTTTCATAACCTGAAAAAGTTCTGCAGTTTTATCAATGTGTCACCTCCAAAAACACATTTTGTTCCTACAGAGCCTTGGTCTAATCACAGAGATGTGAGTGGACATGGCACACTAAATTACAGAGAGACATAAAAGCCTTGTACGTCATGGAAGTTGTGTGGGGTTTGTGATGAGTCAGACTCCCACCGATTGTGAGGGCTCTTATAAAGGCTAATCAGACAGGCTCGCTGACAACACGCAGCTACGTCAGATGCAATATGTGGAAGAGTACAAGGGCAAAAAGGAGGACGTGCTAAAAGTAATTGTTAAAAATAATAAGAAAAACTGGCAGCAACGGGCACCTTAATTAGACATTGTGTGATTTCTATGGGTTTTTATATTGTTGACGAGCAATTAAGAGGCCCCGCCCCCAAACCATGACAAACATGGGAAGGGTCTATTAGACTTTTTTAATGTTTGTGATGTTTTGCCAAATTTGTAAATTTCCCTAAAACTACATTCTTTTTTCAGTCTATAAGGGGCGCTATAGAGGTAACTGGCATTATATTGGTCAGATGTGTTCAGGACCGGGGGGTAATTAGGTGTTTCAGATTTGAGCCTTATCGGGCAAAGTATGTGCAAGTTAGAGGCTGTCAAATATACCTGACTTCCCAATTTCAATCCAAAAAGGCCGACTTCCTGTTTGTTGTAGGGCGGGGTCATAATAATATTTTATGTTGGGTACACTGTGGAGAATCACTGTACCAAGTTTCATTGGTCCCTGCCAAAGTATGTGTGTCCAGAGTCCCATAGGAGCATCTTTATTTGACCTCTGTAATTTGCCTACGTACATTAATATACACTAGCCTGGATCACTCTGCCAAAATTAATGCGATTTTGTTTATGTTCAGCAGGATGGCTCAAATAAAGTGCTTAAGGGCATTAATTAGTTAATTACTGTCTTGAATCGTAGAAGTACCAAACTCAATCAAATTCAGCGTCTTCATGATTGCATTTACAGTTTAGGGCATTAATTAATTGATTACTTAATTAATTTTCATCGTAGAAGTACCAAAATCAGTCCAGTTTGGTGTCTTTATGTGTGAGGTGAAAAGGTCAAAAGGTGAAACTGATCCAGCAATTTGTTTTTGAGTCATTGCGTTCACACTGATCTGCGGACCAACGTGATTCCATAAAATCTATCGTCATTTTGCCGATATAATTAGAATTAGACAGTAGTATCTGTGCCCTCTTTATTGAAGTAGGTCTGGATCTCCCTCCCCAAATGATAATTTGCAATGACGTGCTTTTCTGAATGGTTATATATTTCACCAAAGTTTCTACAGTGTTTAGTTACATCAATACCATACCCACATATGAGCCTTTTGTGTTTTAGCAGAGGTTTTGTACTGTATAACAATGTGTGTCCAACAGTGTGGGATCACGTTACAGATCATACCACAATGCACTAGGTAAAAGAGCAGAGGTATGTTGCAGACTCACAGGATATGACATATTAGCTCAAGAGAGGAACCAGCCATGTTCCAGGAAGCTGTAGCCACTGTGGTCATGCTTCAATACAAAATTAATGGCCAACCACTCAAAATAGCACAGGGATAGTTCACACCAGGCCTATGTGTGGTGGAGATTGTTTATTACCAGTAAGAGTGCTTCAAGTTGGTTAATGTAGATTTCCTCACTGGCCAAAAATCCAGACAGCACCAATTTTTTCATCTCCAGTCCTTTCTCGATGTCTCCCTGTAAGAAAAAGCATTTTTACAATCACTGACACCATATGCAAACAACATTTGTATGATTTGCCCAAAAATATGATCGTAATGTGCAATGTCTTGATAGTTTATAGTTGTTTTGCATTGTTAAGTACATGAATAATGTTGGTGGAACTGTAAAGCCTTTGTGGAGGACTGCACCCACTGACTGCTTATACTTTATTATAAAAGCGTTAAATTGCCCTAAATGCAGATTATCATATACAGATTTTAAAATAACATTAGGTTTTACAGGAATGTTCCAGGTATTGCAATGACTCAGGCTAATTTCTTGTGTGATGATGCATGTAACATGGGACTAATACAGATCACACCAGGATGAGCTGCTCATTACGCCTCTCAGCCAAACATCTAAATGGCTTACTTCCCCTTTGGAAAGTTTATACCAAGTGCTTCCAGGCAAAACACTCAGTATCACAACCCTAATCTTGAATAGGAAAATCCTATAAAAAGGTCATACTTGTTGTCTTATTCTTAAATCTACATTAAAATTGGCTAGATATACTGGTTTCAATGTAAAGACAGTAGTAGTAGGGATGCACAGATATGAAATTTCTTGGCCGATACCGATTCCGATATCGGCTATGTTTTGTTTTACATGTATTTATTAATCCATAAAGATGTTTTTATTACATTTTGTCACGCTAAAGTTTTCATTTTAGAACAACAGAGTAAAATCATCCAACTGTAAAGGCCGATATTTTAACTATCGGCCGATATCGATGTTGAGCCGATATATCTGTGCATCACTAGAGTAGTACTTAGTAGTAGTACTATCATTGTTGACAGCAAAAGGTCAAAATATCACAGATCTACTTAAGGCAGAGCAAAGAGCGGTCAAAGAACAGAAGATTAAATATTAACAGATACTTTCAGTGATATGAGTACTGCATGTGATAAGAAGTACAGGAGCTATCACCTCTTAAGCACTAACACTGATGTCATTATGCCACGGCATAACATTTGATTGACATATGTGAGCTAGTCCCTAAAGAGTAGTCGTCCATATTGAACTAATAATTACAACTACTGGTCATTAACTCATACATTTTTCACATTTCATAGGGTAGACGCTATCCCCAGACTACATAAGTGAATAGGTCTTCAGTGTTTGTTGCTGACGTGTCGGGCCGTAGTGACAAACATGTCACGGCCGGATGAGAAACTGAAGGGGAGCAGAGAGGGCCCGTTTTCCCCTCGACACTGGGAATACTTTCCCTGAGCCGTACAAAGAGCTACTGTGTGAGACGCCGGGCCAAGATGAGAAAGACATGTGGAGTGAGAGGATTTTTCCGTAGCAACCTGCTCCTCTGCATGAGACTGGGAATGTCACAGTGGATTAGAATAACTCAATGAAATAAATGAATGGTCAATATATTGCAATTCAAAACTAAGGCTACATAATATTAACCAAAAAAACATGCAATAACTAGAAAACTACAAGAATGATTATTAGTATTTGACATTTTAAAAACCACCATAAAAAGCTAGGCCTTAATCAATATTAAGCACATGCTGAATTAGAACTATCATTACTACATTTCTACATTGACTGAATCAACATCTAAACCAAGATTAAGTTGGTAAGATAAAAAAAAGTATATGCTGGTACAATTACTTATAAAATCTTGAGAACCATATTGTTATAGCAGTTATTACAGTAATGATACTTTTGTGATATAGTGTCCAATCTTAGATTTGAACTTTTTTATTTGTATTTTTCTGAGCAATTGGGTATAAATTAAAACCAGCTATTGCGTGCTCAAAAGTGTTAAGACCAGGGGAGGAGCTGGTTTCAATATCACTTTATCAACAACATACCATGTAACCATCTGCATCATCTAAAAAGTATTTAACATCATAATCGAAGTAGCTATGTCCCTTATTGGGTTTGTGTCATAGATTGCATCAAATTACAGACATTACATTTGTAGCAGAAGGGCCATAGGACCCTGTAGTAAAACATGTGCTCCGTAGGCACTTAAACATCACTGCCTGTCACACACTTGCAGCACAGATGCTAACAGCAGCCACATGTCGCAGTGCACAAACCAACAACACTCTCCACTTGGCTAAATTAGGCCTTGTCATTTACATTAAGTGTGTATATACGCGTGTTCCCCTGCATCCTCCTGCCCATCGCCTCACCTTGAACTGTCTGTGCAGCGGAGTGATGGGTTCCAGCAGGTCCCCATCTCCACAATCAAAAACCTCCTCATCTTCCTCCAGAACCCTGTCCAAGTATCCCAGGACTTCCTCCTCTTCCTCCTCCATGATCCTAAAATCCTTACACCCGTGCTTCCTTTCTTTTCACAGCTTTCCCGGACACATCAATGTTTTCCCTTCATAGCAAGTCGTCTGGACATCGAGAACACACAGGCACACAGACTGGACCCGCCTACAATCACCCCACCCCCTTCCCCTTTGCTGGGCTTCCTGGTTTGTGTGCGCGTGTTTGTGTTTTGTGTGTTTTGTGTGTGTGTGCGTGCTACTGCTCCACCTCGGTCGATGAGGTCTGCCCTCTCTCTACATCCGCCCCCCCCCCTCACAACAAACCGTATCCAGCCACTTCCTTGATAGATAGACGGACCGTTCACTTGTATTTCTACAGCTTGTATCTATTTGGTCAAAAACATGCTTACTAGTTTGAACAACACATTGTTCCGCCTCTTGTGGGGTTGAATTTCTCTTGTCTGTCCTGTCTCCCTTTCTCTGGACTATTGTGTCTTTATTGATCTGTGGAGCGGCTGGATGCTGGGCTGAAGCTGGCTAATGCGCTGCTTAGCACGGTTAATTGTAATTACGGGTCACATAGTTCAATAGGTTGGAGTACAACACACAATTCAGCTGTTATCTTAATTTGAAAAGAGGATTATGCTAGTGCTAGCTTGCCAGACATGTTTAGTTCTAGTCTTGGTATAAAAAGTGAATCTGCAGCCCCTCTCATTCAATTTCCAACTGACTCAAACCTGACCAATTTTGGCTATTTATCTAAAATGTTTTTAAAATTGCACCGAAAGGTAGATGAAAGTAGGTAAGTATTTTGATCAGTTGTACATTTGAATTCAGAGGTTGTTTACTAGAAACAAAAAGTAAAAGCACGGCCTAATTCTGCATATAAAAATTCTTTGCAGCAGGTTTTCAAAGCCAAGCTCTCTTTTAAATGTTGTTATCACCCTAAATGAGGCTTCATACTTGATCTGTTTTTTACATAGATTTGTCAGATTTGTCAGAATTCTGCAAATTCAGTTTTGCATCATGGCAGCTTTATAATGAATTTTTGTTATTAAAAAATAATTACTTCAAATGTTTCAGGAGTAAAAGCTGGGTATATTTCTATGTTATCATCACCCCAAATGAAGCTTGATGTATTTCAGTGTAACTGTGTTTCAGACAGTATAAAGGAAAAGAAGAATGTGTGTCTAGTATATTTTACGTCAGATGTAGCTTAGTATTGTATTGACCGTCCAGCCCTCACAAATAACTTTCAAATTTGTCCCCCCACTGCAAATGAAGCTGAATAGCCCTGCTGTAAGCAAGTGTGGTGAATAAAACCAAAACAAGTCACAATTTATCTTAAGTTCCTTTTAACTTGACCTTTCAACTTTCTCCTGACCCCAAAAAAACTCCAATGGTGAGAAAATGACACTCAACCTCTTCCTTCCTTCCTTTTCTAATCTTTCAAGATGTAACCTTCAACTTGACTTTTCCACTTCTTTCAGGGTATCTTTATGGCGTGTATTTATGTCAACATTAAACAAGTAAGAACAAAAAAAACAGCATCTGATGTGGAGCCTTTGGATGCCTCATGTGAAGGAGATGGCAGAGTGCTGCAGTCAGCAGAAACACAGACTTAACAGGACAGTGAGGAGAGAACAGCTTCAGTGGACCTTTACAAGAGAAAAACCTCCACAAACAACTGCACTTTCAATCACTCTGACTCAGGCTACTGAGGTTTGGAGGTCAGGGAGAAACGTTAGTGGTGAGTGGGTATATAAAATCAGATTTGTAAATGTACAGTTACTGGAACGGCCACCTGCATGAAACAAAGATTTTCTAACTTGTTAAGTATATTTT
The DNA here is from genome assembly GCA_036025475.1 of Philypnodon macrostomus. Lineage (NCBI taxonomy): Eukaryota > Metazoa > Chordata > Actinopteri > Gobiiformes > Eleotridae > Philypnodon > Philypnodon macrostomus. The sequence continues at coordinate 12,771 of JAVQKC010063614.1, forward strand.
TACTGTTTTGTATGTGTATGTGTGTACAGTTTACAGCGCAAACTTCACTGTGGTCACTCAACTGAGGGCTCAATGATCATCCTACCCTCATCCCCCCACTAGATGGAGCCACATTGCTATTAATCTGGCACAAACAATAATGCAATCAATTTAAATGTAATAATAAGGCAAGGCTCAAAAGGGTTGTTGGCTTAATGTCCTTATAAACAGATATACAATAGGTCTGTGTTGTGATGGAAAACATGTAAATATATTTTTAGAAAATTAAAGGTATTGTATATGTAGCAATATTGGGTTGTACTACACAATACTAATGATATTGTGTTTTAGTGCTTGACTATAGAAAAGCCTATATTATGCCAGAGCTAATGAAATATGTAACCAAAGCCTACTCTTGGTGCATGTTTGAGTGGTTAGTACAGGTCAGGGTCAGCCCAGCTCCAGCTGCGTCTCCCCAAGACACTGAGCACTCTCTCACACCAACACATTGTGTTCGCAAAAGGCAAATCCAGAGACAAAAGACAACAATCAGTTCTGAACTTCTAATAACTGCCAAATAGAAATATATGCAAATAAACATGATAATTAATCAAAAACAGCACATTTGCACTAGCTGGCAGCATTGACACATTATGGGTGTGTTAAGATCCTGCTGCTGTGAACGTGCCGTGCCACCTGCCATGTGCTACAGGCTAGATATTGTCTCTAATGGATAACAATTATAGAGGCTTAGAAACCAGAGGGTAACTTCTGCAAAAAACAAAATGGTTTTAATGGTAGTCCTTCAACCATGAATTAGTCACTCAATTTCTAAAAAAGATGCAACTCTTCATATGTTAACGATGAAATATTTAGTACCCATTAGATTATAAATAATACAATTTTAAGTTCCTCTAGATCCAACAGTGCAGTTCAGTATTTGTGTTTATCCTGAATGTGTAAAACAACCCTTCGTGACACCTGAATACATCAGTCATTGAATGTATGTCATCGACCTGGGACGTCCCATGATTTGTGTCTCATCCTCAGCTTCACATCTGCCTCATTATTCCACTGTGCGATCTGACGGGCCCCTCTGACTTGTACCTGTCCTGTACATATGTGTGTGTGGTGCTCTTACCCCAGGCAGCAGGCCGTCTGGTGGGGTGGGGGACACAGACTCTCCATTGGGGCCCTGGGGCGCACACAGCTGGGGCGACATGGTGGGGGACTCATCAATAAAACGCAGGGGCTCAGAGCCGTCCTGAGACTTGCCGTCCTCAGTCCCGTCCCCCTCATAGCCATCTGTGTTGTAGTTAAAGTCTAAAAGAGACATTTATGTATGTTAGAAAAACTGCTTCACAAAATGTATATAGTATAAAAAAGAAAAGATGCAGTAGTTAATTTATATAAAACAAAAGATCAAGTAAGAGATTACATTTTTAGGCTCCAGATGTTGGTCTGAAATCACTACACCCAATAGATGATACATTTACCCCTGAACTAGTAGATCCCAGTCCAGTTCTGGGCATCATCTTTACCATTGAGAGGCCAATATGTATGTGGAGGTGTATGTTTCTATCATGTGCTTTTTATACATGTTGAAAATGTATGAGGCTTACATCCAAAAAGTAATTATTAATAAAGAAGTGTCTGGTGTCTTTAAACGTGGAAGAAAAGTGAATGGTGTGGGTGGAGTAGAGGTGAACTGATGACCCACACCCCCTCCATCACACAGTCTTTTGGCTGCGATGCTACACGACAGCCCTAATGAGAACTAATAGCAAACTGAAAGCTCAAACCAGGCCTATATTCCCCACTGGGACGACACACATCAGCGATCTAATGTTTGTGGGTGCTTAAAGCAGTCCATCCTTAGCAGTGTTACCTCCTGACACGCACCGTAACCCCCGGCAACAAGACCACCAACCTGTCAATCAGCACAAAAACAGCGCCTCCATCTGTTAGCTGCATGTGAGAGAGATGTGCATAGACTTTAGAGACACTGCTGCCATATGTTTCATTTGTAACTGTTGGGCTAATGGCTACAAATGGGAGGGTTTAGCTGATTTAGTCAACCATGTGTTAAAGCTACTGACGGTATGCATGAACGATACTATGATACATGAATGTCAAATTCAAGACCAAGGTATGGGGTTGAGCCACTGAAATAAGGTGTTACTTCATTACAACTGTGACATTACACAAATCTGCCGTCCCATATGGATGACTGACATTTTCTTCTATTATCCCATCTGTCTGTTCTGTCGATATTGCTGCTCTTCTGTCACACTACAAATAAATTAAAGCTTTTCACACCAAGCGTACACATGCTAATATATGGATGACTAGACAGCTATATGGTTCCAAGATAATCCCCAGGAAGGGTCTTCACTAGGCCATGGCAAAAATATATATTTTTTAGTCTAGATTGAGGAATTCATCAGCAAGATACATCCTGCTAAAAGAATGGGCCCAATGGAGTTACCCCTAAATTAGAAGATACCCACAGGCCTCTGCACAAAAACATTATCATTGCAAGATGGAGCCAGTACCTTTGCAGAGGTCTATGTTTTCAGAATGCTTCTATATTTTCACAATGTTGAGTGCTTCATTGTTGAATTGTTTTCTTTTAGAGGAAACACACATTTGGCCTGTGTCCATAACCACACACAATGCACTTCTGTGGTGAACATCTGCGTAGCTTCTGCGTAGCATTTGTGGCTAAAGTGTTGCCTTTGTCTGTTAATGCGTTAATCTGTGTCATTACAGTCATTCAGAGTTAAGTGAATCTGAGAGCAGTTCTGTGTCCGAGTGGTCTTCATTTCTCCTCATTATGTCAGATTAGGTTTATTAAGCAGGACAGACACAGATGAAGAGGTTGGTGGTGGGGGTAAAAGAAGAGACACATTGTGAAGATGGGTCTCTGTCTCTTGTGTGGCTGGCAGCTGCTCTACCACAAAAAGAATGTGAGCTTCAGATTCAGATATGACACAGTCTACTGGGCATCGAGAACAAAGGAGAGACAGAATAACATTTGTGTTCTCCAGATCAGTGTGAGATTACAACAATCAAGAGTGTCGTCTCACTCCATTAGACAGGGTGAAGCACTTCAGTCCAGAAAAATGCATGACATATGTCAACAAAGTATGCTTTCTTTCTGCACAGGTAACAAACAAGGAAGAAGAATTTTGTATTTACAATCAATATACATATACAAAGTAGGGCTGGGCAATATTACAATCATCACAGAATTTTTTACAATTTAAAAAAAAAAATCACATCAAACATGACAAAGTTAAACAGTTTTCGGTACAAAATTATATATTTCCCATATTCCCTAAAACCGAATAATACCATATTTGCTACAGCATTTTGAAAAAACAATATTGTTCCGTTTACAAATACTGTTTTTTTATTTTAATCAAATTGTTCTTTATGCAGAAATGAAAAATTGGCTCACAGTGATAATTTTCAACCAAACGCAGCAGTGAATCTGGCCACTCAGATAGAGATCTGTTCATTTTTATGAATTCACTGCTTTCTTAAACACAGTGCGGTCTGTTCTGTTGTTTGTCCATTGATATTATTACTATCCCGATTCCTGACAGCCACAGTGTGAGTGGTAATGCAGTCCAGTGAATCGACAGACGACACGTGCACATGTTTATCAGCACACACCCTGACAGAACTAAATGTAGGCCGCCACAGTCCACTAATGCGCCTTGACAATCCCAAAGCGTGACAGGCAGGAAAATCAATGCTTGCAACACACAAGCTGTTTTCAATGGCTTCAACAGACCTAACCTATTATTAACCCCCAAAAGTCACAAAGCAAATTTATTTCTTATAGTGTTATAACATGAGAGGCACTCAATATGACCAAATTAATCCACACGTAACATCAAGTAAAAGGTTTGGCATGGAGAGGGAGAGAGATCCTCATGAGAAATCAATATAAGCTCAGCCTGGGACACCGCTGCAGTGAGAGCTTGTCACATCGACCCGCATGTTACCAGAACCCGCACCACCAACAAAAATACAATGTCAAACAAAATAGGTCTTACCATTATGAGAGAGCAGAGAGCGGATCACGTAGATAGCCCCAGAAAAGAAAGCCATAACAAGATTTCACCAACAAAACACTTTTCAAGGATGATTTTATCTTGTAAATTCCCCCAACATTTCCCATCAGAAACTAAATGAAAAGGGTTGTTGTTAACTAAATAATGTGTATTCAGATATAGGTGAGGCTTATTCAAATTTGCCCGTCACTATTCAAAACATCACTGACCTATAAAGAAAATGAATGACAGATATTTTTTATCATCATAATGGCTTGTAGCAACCATTATTCCCAAGTCTTACAAATTATGATGTGCTCCAGCTGTGTTGTGTTGTCATTAGCGCAAAACCAGTTATGGATTAGTGAAGTCTGCATATTTGGACATTTGTCAAATAATATTTTTGCAAAATGGTTTGTAAAACTGGCAATGCTATCACGAGTACGTGCTTCCATAAACACAATGATTAACATAAACAGCAATGTAACTCTAAACTAAAATATAAAGTCAACTAGGCCTGTGCTGTTGACCCCGACAGCAAGGTGTATATCGGTGAAACGGCCCCATACGTCTGCCCCATACGTCTGCCCCATACGTCTGCTACAACTGTCACCAACGGGCACCTTAATCCCTTTTTTGATTTGTCTGGATGTTTGTGAAGAAAGTTTTTGCCAAATTTAGTAAAATGCTCTAA
>JAVQKC010063616.1:0-23839 GCA_036025475.1 Philypnodon macrostomus
ATATATATATATATATATATATATATATACTATATACTATATACATAGTTTTAAAAGTAAGTAAGAATTTCCCAATCATGTCCATTGTTGCTCATTGTACATTTAATGGCAAATTAACATGACAAAATAAAATATTTACAACACATAGTAACATTTAAACACAATCTTCTGTACAGAGAAATATACATGCAAAATAAAACATCATGAATCAGAATAAGACATTCAAAATGACATTGCTGCAGTCTGGTACACTGTGTATTTAAAATAGGACATACAGTAGTTATGAGGTTTACAGCTGAGCCTCTGTACATCTTTACATCACGACAGGTTTGGGTTTCTCAAAGGCATTTTATTACTCTTCATCTGTTCCATTATTGGGAGATTCAAACATAATGGGATAACAGGAAACCCACACATTTACATAATAAATAATAATTATAGAGACAGTAATGACTCAAAATGTTACTGAAAAGTGAACTTGAAAGTTACCTTCAAAATAGACTGACCCCCTTACACAAGAGTCAATCCACTGGCACTTAAAAAGAAATGTTCATGGACCCTTTTTCAAAATTAAAATAAAAATTTAGGCTAGATTATTCCAGAACATATTTTTTACATTTTTCAAATTATATGGATTGGGCCATCATTTGCCTGTGTCTGTGATACAGACTTATTGCTTGCACAAGTCTGTTCATGTCAATGTTGATATGATTAGAAAATCTAGTAGCAACATACACTGGCATCTATCTACAAAACGCCAAACAAACCACACAGCAAAACCACTTTGTGCACAGCTTTGAAAACAGACAAGTGAAGTATTTCAATAAACATCAAAAAAAGTATTAATTACAAGAATAGAATAAATAAAACCCGACTCAATCTATGTAAACACGGACATGTCTGGGTTTAGTGTGCTTATAAATTAAAAAGGAAACAATATTTGGGAAAAGAAAAAAACATAGTCAACTTTGGTATTGTTACATAAATTAAAACAATGAACGCATAAGTGCCAATATTTCATAGTTATGTTAATTGTTCCCTATAAAACAATGTTGGGTTTTTAGAGTTTAATACTGAACTTAATAGAGTTAACACAATACAGACATCTATCGCAGTACCGGTACGTACATGCCTTTTAATAATACAACTACAACACAAGTTTCATAAATAGTTGCATAAATGTTAAAGCTGCAACATTGCACATGAGAATGAATGCAAAAGACGAGCAGTTTTCTTTTTCTAGGAGCAGTTTGTTCAAAGTGAAGATTTCTGGAGTTCATCTCACTGATTTGAACTGCATGGATTCACTAATGTTCACTATAGCTTCTGTTTGCATGAGCGAAATCCTTTATGATGAAAAGGCAATACTTTATTTACAAATAAGGCGGATGCAAGTACAAATCTTTAAACGCATATGCCCAATAACCGTAATGCTTCTTGAAGACTATATAAACTAAATTTGTAATATTTTATAGTAACCTAAACAAGGGCCATAACAATAAGCAAACTATTGCACAGAATGTGAATACAATGCATGGTTTTGGTCTTCATCTTGTTCCAGAGACCTGCTAACGGCCACTGCTCGTAACATCCTCACATTAGCTTTTCCAAAATGTATGAATAAAGACAGTCCTGTTAACTTACTGTACACCATTACATTTACAAAAGGTAATCTCTCGTTAGAAAAAAAAAAAACCTCTTGAGAACTGAAAGCAGCCTGAATTACTCTTAATATACAGTATTCTAGTTTCTCTGTTTAACACTGTCTGAAAACACAAGACGTTGCTCGTGCTGGCTTAATTGAGAAAGCTTGGTTTTCTCCCTGCAAAGTCATTGTCAAACCTTTGAAATCTCAGATTCCAACAGTTTGTTTGTGCGGGCATAATGACCGTATGCCTAAAAGTTCAAGGGGAAGGAAAAGAAAATATATCGTGTTTTCTTTTTATTTTTCAGCAGAGGTCAGTCAGCAGCAGCAGGACTTTAGTGGCAAGTGAAGGAGAAGAAGATCATCTCTCCAAGTCAATTTTAGATTCAGCTCAACTGAATCCCATCTACAGTGAAGTTATCAATGAATGGCTACATGTTTCTTCTATATGTCGCTCACATCTGGTTCAGCAGGCGGCTATGTAGGAAAGACTTAATAGATGTTATAGGCCGAACATCATTCTGGTGTTTTCTTCTCTCTATGAATGAGATGAGTCTGGATGTGTCCAAAGGTGCACTGTGATGGTTCTGTGGCACAGCCGAATGGTGGTAATCTCCATTGATCACACCACGAGACTGAAGCCAGGGGTCCTGTAGACAGAGCCCCGCAGAGGGTCTTCGGTCCGGTTCCCCCTGGAGCAGGAGACACACAAAGTCCTTGGCGGCCATGCTCACACCCTGGAAGTAGTCCTCGGGAAAACTGAAGTCCAGACGGCAGATGTTCAGGCAAGTCTCCTCCAAACTCTCATCCAGGAACGGAGAGGCACCGCTCAGCAACACATAGGTCACCACTCCTGAAATATAAGCACAAGAAACAATGTATTAAACTAAATGAACTAATACACATTTTCAAGATGAACAACTCAAAAGGGCAAACCAAATGAAATTATGAATTTTCCATAATACAGTGTTTACAGTGAATAAAGAATTGATATAATTCATAATACAGCTTTCACTTTTTATATTTGTTCTACCCACTACTGCCAATTGCAATATTCCTGTATGTTATTATGTAAAAAATAAATAAGAATTCAAATCTGAACACTGGGAACACTAAAAAGTACAAAAACAAATAATGTCAATATGCTTTCAATGGGCCTGTGAAAAACAGTGGAACGACCTGCCCGAGGAGCTCAGGCAGGCAAATTCAGTAGCATCTTTTAAGGCCTTAAGTTTCATTAATTGTGATTTTATCTGTTTTTATTTATGCTCTTTTTAATATTGTGATATTTTAATTTTAAACTGAACCTGTTTTGCAAATGTTATCATACCGTTTGGGATTGTGTAAAGGACTTTGTAACTCTGTTTTTGCTATATAAATAAAGTTATTTTTATTATTATTATTGTATACATTGTGGCCATATTGCAGTCATTTCATATTGTATTTACTCAATTACAAACCTAAGCTCCAGAGATCAGAGGTGAGGGAGACGGGCTGACACAGGACTATCTCGGGAGCAGAGAACTCAGGGTTTCCTAAAAGAGGGTGGATGTGAGAGGAGGAGGAGCTCAGGTGAACAGCATCGCCAAAGTCTGTCAACTTGATCACAGGCTGAGAGGAAGCGTGCTCCACAAGGATGTTCTCAGGCTGCAAGAAATCAATGAATAATTAATTAGATAGTTAATTAGTATTTATAATCCAAAAAGGTGCAGTTGGTCTTCCACTTAGAGAAGAGATTTCCCGTTAGACAGACCTGTGTTACTGTATTGTACTAGTTTTGACTATGTGCAACAGTCCTGTGCAAAAGTCAGACTCTAGAGGGCACTGTCTCCTACTGATACAGTTCAAAAGACGGTGCCAGTGAGGGTGAATGTGGCTGTGGGATGTTACAGCATTCTGAACTGAACTCAACTAAGGTTATTTAATTGTTTATAATTTATCTGCTACAAAAATAAAGTAGTTCAGTTACCTTTAAATCAAGGTGTGCTATTCTCCAGCTGTGCAGATAATGGAGAGCCTCAAGAATGTCTCGGAGATACAGAGCCACTTTCTCCTCTGTCAGGTTTCCCCAGCTCACTATGTAGTCCAGGAAGCGCCCTTGGTCAGCCCTAGAGCAGCAAAACAATGACAATATTTATATGACTAAGTAAATTAACTTATGACTAAGTAAATGAACTCAATTGAATATAGACTTACATCTCAAGCACCAGTACATAGCTGTTGGGTGTCTCGTACATGTCCAGCAGTCTGACCAGGTTGGGGTGGTCCACAGTTTGTAGAAGTCGAACCTCTTGTTGCACTTGCTCTCGGCGCTGGAGCTTTTTGTTGACGTGCTTAGCTGCAACAGTCCGTTTACTGCCCCTCTGGTCACACCGCTTGGTGACCGAGAACCGCCCCCTGGGTATACAGAAAGTTAAGTTAGACTAAGATATGAGCAATAAGAGTTTGTATTCATTATATTACTTAATAAAAGAAACATACCTCCCCAGTTCAGTGATCTCAGTGTAATAGAGCTCAAAGTTGCCTTTCCAGCTGCTGTCTTCACAAGTTCCTAAGAAAAAGAATGGTCAGCTTTTCTAACCCTTGATAATGCAATAATAGATACTACTGTCCAGTTTCTTACCAGTGACTTTGAGACTAGCCAAAGAGGTGCCAGTGCCCGCTACATTAGTGGCCACACAGGTGTATATACCACTATCTTCAACTGTCACTCCCAGGATGTGCAGAGCAGCTTCCCCTGTTTCACTGTAAAACAAGCATTTATTTTCTTTTGCTCTAAAAGTGACTAGTACAGCATGCAGGTTAAGGTAACTGTTAAGAAACACAGTAAAGTAACAAGGGTTTTTTACACAACCCTTAACTACATTGTATCTACCTCATTAAGTACAATGTAATATACTGTGTAACAAACTGTAATAACATGTAACTACATTGTACATACAGAATGGTTAGGGGTTGGGGTTAGGTACAATGTAGTTACATGTTATTACAGTAAGTTACACAGTGTATCACATTGTACTTAATGAGGTTGATACAATATAGTTAAGGGCTATGTAACATAAAGTGTGACCAGAACAAGATGTGTGCAGTGCAGCCTACAAGTGTGAAGAATATAATTTCAAAACATATAGTTGTCTTCAAGCCTGAAAAATATGTACAGTCTTCTATATACAATGAGCACTACCTGTAGGTGATACTATAGTGTCCATTGTTTGTCAGGGTGTTGTTTTCTGGCCCACGCCAATTCACAGAGGCCCGGGGTCGACCGCACACTTTACACCTAAGAGTCACACTGTCACCACTCTCACACATCACGTCACTGACTGGAACGAGGAACTCTGGAGCAGCTGCAGAATAGACAGAATCATATAAGTATAAGAAATTGAATCTGTGTTGTGTAAATGCATATAATATTTAAAAACTCAAAGACCTACCATCATAAATGAAGTTGGGATTTAGAAGCTGAAAAAGACAAACAAAAACATTTAGGATCATTATGCAAACTTGCGCATGCTAAATATTTTGATTGTGTAACTGCTGTTTGTAGGCTGTGATTAACAGTGCTTACTTTGACAGAGACTTTGTTGGCGAGGCTCTCCTGAGACTTACGATAGCCGTTTTCTAGTTTTCTACCATCCTTGTCTTTTTTCTCTGATTTTCGGCGAATGCGAAGTGCTGTATGCCATGATAATGATTTTCTAAAGGAAACCACACCATTTTAATATATATTAAGTAGGCATCCCTAAATACACCTTGACATGCTATGCTTACCGAATGGTTCCTTCACTGAGTTCAGGTGTGGTGGAGGAGGAGGTGTGTCCCAGGACATAGCCAGGTATCCAGCCCTCAGCTGCGGGACTCTGCTCGTTGGCTGCACGATAAACCAGGAACATGTTCTGTTGGTTACTGGCTAAGATCTGGACCACCTCCCCCTGCACCACGCTGATCTCATCCTCCTTCACTGCCACATAGTCCTGGGTCACCAACATGGTGGACACACTGCTGCTGCTACTGCTTTCACTCTGGTAAAATAAAATAAAAAATGAGAGTAGTGAACCATATCAAGTTAATGAGGTTATATACACAGTATGTTATTGAAAAAGGAAGTGGTAACAGTAGCTTCAACACCAATCAAATGCAGCATTTGATTGATAGGCTTATTGAAACAAACACACTCAAATTGAATTCATGCAGATAAAGAACATAATGTAAAAGACAGTACAAGAAGTGTGTTCAAAGACCAATGAGCTTCAAGCAGAACATGTGCAGTACATTCAGAGAAAGGTACAATTCCCAGAGATGAGATAACAAAGTGGTCAGATTGTTCCCTAATAAGCATGTCCTAAGAATAATAAATGCAAAAATGTGAGTTGCAGGATACAGCATATTAAAGACAGTAGACACAACTGTAGCATGTTTAATATACTGTTAGTAAATCCAGGAAGAGCCAACTCTCTCACAAACAGAGGTAATGTTAGTCCACATAGTTGTTAATCTTCAGCAGAAGTAGTTGCTCAAGCCAGCAGGGTTACTCTCTGACCAACGGCTGGTCAGTGAAGGTGGAGTTAGTTTCTAGTGAGTTTCTTTTGTCCCAAGTTATGGCCAGAGGTCTTACCCCATTACTTTGGGTGGACTGTATGGACTGCTCGCTGGTGGAGGAGCAGGTGCTCATCCGGTCTATGTCTTTACTGTGAGTGGAGTGGCGATGGTGAGGGGGCGTCCCATGGTTACCTCTGTCTCCCTCTCCTGGGAAAGAGAAGGAGGCGGGACGTGCTGCTGGAGAAGGGGACACTACTGGAGGGACCACAGCCCAGAAAGGGTTGCCTTTATGAGCAGGACTTGCAGGTGAATCCTTCCCTGATACAGACTGAGACATCATGGGGGCAACAGTTCCCACTCGCGGGCTTTTAAGAGACAGATTCAGAGGTGCGATAGCTCTCTGAGGTTTAGCAGCAGGTTTTGGAGTGTCTTCTCGAAGTCCTGCTTCTGTGCTGCCTGACAGTCTGTTACTGTTGTTACTATTGGCTCCACAAGCACTATCCAGCACTTCTCCATTGGTTTCTGGAAAAGGGTTAGAGGGAATGGTCTGCGCCTGGCTGTTTGCCCACATACCTGCTGATCTGTCGGGCCCATCTGTACCCGGGTGATGATGGTGGTGGACAGGCTGAGGGAGGCGGGATGATGGTTGTGGGATTCGAGATGGTCGAGATCGAGGCCCACAAAGAGAGTTTCCTCCAGACACTCCAGAGCCACCTCCTCCACCACCTCCGCCCATGTTGGATGAATTGTTAGGACTGCTGCCTCCTGGGTGACCCCCGCTACCACTGCTACTGCTGGTTGGACCACTACTGCCCACATGGTTCCTCTGGTACTCTATGGGGGAAGTCAGAGCTGTGGGAGGTAAAGACGTAAAAGGTTACTTGTCCAACAAATACAGTAGCTAAATAATACTTTAAAGGGCCCATTTTATTCTCGTCTTTTAAGATATTAATTAATTTTACTGTATACTATATTTATTTACACATATTCTTTTGCCACTTTTGCTTGTCCCGCTCCCTTCTGACTACACCCACTTCACTACTACAGCCAATGCAAACAATAAAAATAGTGGTAAGCATGCATGAATGACATTTTTTTTTTACTTTTGTAGTATTTCATTAGTAGAGAACATTACATCATGGAGGAAAGCCAAAGGTCGAGTTCCTTTAACGCTATTGTTTCTCTAATTGTCTTTTTCTGAAATTGCTGATTTTTGTTTTTCTTTTTTTCTTTAATACGGTACTTACCATTGAGGAAGTTGCGCTGGTTCTCAAGGATCTGGCTGACCTGGTGAACCCACACCTGACTGACTCCAGGGCTGGTTGAATGGAGCGTGAACCTCTCGATGCTGCCGCTGGAAGACCTGGAGGTCAGTGTGAACTTACAGGGGTCATCCACATTTTCTTCTAGACCCAAACCGCTCACCTGAAAAGAGAAGAGTATGTGTGAGTATTTAAATAACTACAAGAGATTTTCTTGTTTTATTTCTGTGCACCCACCTTGACACTGTTCTTGAAGAGGTAGCCGGGAGTTGAGAAGCCCTTCTTTTTGTCTAAGGGTTCACTAAAGATAACAATCTGTTCAAACAGGAAGATTCTTCTCTCCTTCATTCTCGATAAAAGTCCTCCATCTTGGTCTGAAACCATGAACGTGTCTTGAAGAAGCAATCTGCCCTGTGCAACTATTTTACCCTAAACAGACAAAATACACTTTTGTCAAACAAATCAAGAAAATGCACTTCAATCCAAACACTGTAGATTGAACTAGCAAAGGAAAGGTTTGTAACAAGATATGAATTTGAGCAGTACAAATATATAAAGAGCTCTCACTTCAAAGCCTTGAAGTCGCCCAACATTCATCATGTCATTGCAGCGCTTTGGGACAACACACATGACCTCTACAGCTTTCTGAAAATATATAGGATTAATGGTATACATTAGGATATATTTTTAATTTATATGAACAGCTCTATAACAGTCATAATAAAATAATGATAAGAAATCAAAGATTAGGTACCTCCAACTCAGTGGTGTCTACACCAGCCTTCTTCGAAATTTTAAGAAAATCCTATAAACAATAAAATAAAATTGTGTTTTTGCATTATGTTAGTTATTATATATTTTATTAGTCTGAGAACTTGTTTACCTTTAGTAGAAGCTGGTACTTCATAATGCGTTGAACTGGTTTGATCAGCAAGTCAGTTAGCTGCAATCTGTGTCCCAATCGCTGCTTAAGGTCCTAATTTTAAAATGCCACATTAATATAAAAATGTATTTGACACAATGATACAAGCTCTTCAAACAGAGAGAATAATATCTTACTTCAAAATAAGTGTCTATGTATTCTGACACAATATGTTCAGATTTAGGCTTGTTCTGGCAGTAGACAATGTACATGTGTAGTCTCCTCTCCTATGGAAAAAGCCAAAGAGAAATACTGTAGTATCTGTATACTTGTACAATATATGCATATGTAAAATAGATTTGAAAAACTAAGCCAACCTGTTTGACAAATAATGGAGCCAGTCGGTCAGGATCCTCTAGACACTTCTCCAGCTCTCCCAGAAAAAGACTAAACAGCAAATGAGAAGAGTATGGTATTATTACTTGATTTATAATGTTTGATGTATTCATGCAGATATATAAATCTTAATCATACTCTTTGTGCCAGTCATAGATTTGATGAATGTTTCCAAAAACGATTTTATCCTTTCCTTTCATGTCATCTGGGACACCCTCCTCCTTCATACGGCTCATGTAACCCTAAGACGAGAAAGCACAAACTAAACACACAGCCTTTTGTTAACCATCTTTACAATAAAGTATTTTATTTTACGATTTTACCTCCACCACTGAGCCAAGGTCCCTCACATAATCTCTCTCAGTCTCCACCAGCTCCAGAAGCACATAACTACAAGACACAAAACACCACAGTGTAAATTGAATGCGTTTGGCTGTGAATGAAAATAAGGCACACTATGATGACTATTGTTTACTAAGACAAAAAGACTGGCTTTAAAACATACTGTCTTCTCTTGAGAAAGCCAGATTTACGTTCCTCTATTTCGTCAATGGGGGAGGAAGAAGACAGGAGCGAGTTGTCAGAAGGATTGAGCGATGGAGAGCTGCTGTCACCCTGTTCCACAGACAGTGAGCTTGGACGATCCTCCAGAGACTGATACAAAAACATTAAAAGATAGACAGCAGAATGAGAAAAGATTGATATTCAAAGGACTTACACAGAGTAGTGTGCAGTAAAGTAGAAATATAAAAAATACATAAATTTTGTATTTTTTGTATCCCTAAAAATATTGTGAAAATGGCATTTTTTGTGTGGATCTGGATCACCGTCTGGATCCTGGATATAGACAGCATCTTGTGATAATAGCCTTACAAGTGGACTTATGAAGGCAAAGTGTGGTGGTCACATGACTGAATTTAGATGCTTCTTAATAAAAAATAAATAAATATATAAACCTACGGCAAAATAAAACAACGCTTGCTACTCGTTCGCCATCTTGAATGTTTTGGAGAAGACGCAAAAGAGTCACTGCAGATCAACCAATCGTGCTGCACGGAGAGTTTTGCACCGGAGGAAGTCTCTGTGAAGGGGAGGGTCACCAGATGAGTCGCTTTGTATAGAATATACAGAGAACTCACATCTGGTTTGCCAGGCTAGTACATACAGGACAATAATTGACCCGGCTATTATGTCCAATGTAATGCCCATTTGTTAGAAGAGAGGACAGCTGGCAGCATGACTCACAGTCCTAGAAGATGACAAGTAACCCATGTGATGCCATTCTCCCAACAACAACACTAGCGACAATTAACTTTTGAACAAATTATGCCACGTTCCCTTGTACTTGTGAGCCTTGTATACAATTCATAACTTACCATCTTGCTCTTCACAAGTTCCTCGATGGCAATGACCAGTTCGGCAGCGCTAGGTGTTTCTGAGCTGCTGGGCCGAGCCGACAAGCGAGATGCAGTCTGGGAAAAAAGGAGATAAGTAAATTAGCTTTCAAATTACGAAAATGCAACATGAGCATTCATAATCTTTTCTTGTAAACAGTTTTTGACAAATCATTTTATAGTAACTTTATACTAATCCCAGGCACACACTATGTTGAGACCAGGTCTGTGGAACTAGGTAAAGATAGTTATTAACTGAAAGCCACAGCAATGGGTGTATATCACAATGTAGTTTGTGAATCAACACAAGTGAACAGGTAAATAATTTTGAAAGCATTTGTTTTGTTTTTTTTACTTTTGCAGAGTGAAGTGGTAAAACAACCAACAAGAGTTGCCAGTGTCGCATGCAAACGGATGTCTCTCTTACAGTATGTCAAGGCTCACCATTTGGAGATTGGACTCCGATATTCCACATGTTCAATTGAGGACTTGGTGGGTGTTATCTCCCTAATAAAGGGTTAATCAAGGGCCAATTTGGGGCCAAAAACAGACTTTGCTCTTGAGAAAGTAGAGGGTGTGAGGTATGATTAGGTTAGAGACAAACTCTGGGATACACTCTGGGATAATCTTGTGATCATTTAACACAAGCCATTTAGTGTTGCAAAAATACTCCAATGGATCAAAAGACCAGGATATGAGCAGGCAAAATGTTAAAATCCCCAGACTTAATGGAAAGATTCCATTTAGTCTAATGAAGCCTGTGCAATTGCAGAAACATGAATGGAGTATTCAGTTAAGCAACAGGCAAATCATTACAGTCAAGGGGATGACATTTACAATAGGAGAAGGGCAAATTAAATGTTAAATTAAATTGTGAAGAGGCGCTTTTCAATTGGTTTTACATGGACTGATAGGGAAACTGGGAGAGTATCGTCGAAGAACAAAAATCAACATAATGCTGGAAGAAGGAACATGCCACATTCATTAAAAAAATGAAGAAAAAGAGAAAAGTAATTAGTTCTTAAATAATATCAGTTGTTTTATGCAATAACATTTTGTGACTTGTTTACCATAAAAAATACATACAATTCAGTTGCACATTTTCTATGCCAGACAACTTGTCTGTGCCCCACCTTGTCATCCTGTGAGTCTGCCTGCAGTAGACTGTGTTGCTGGATGGCCATTGGTGGAGGTAGAGGGACAGCGTCTGCTCCTTCATCACCCTCTTCCTCACCACAACTCTGCATGCCGGAGGAGGAAGACTTCGACAGAGTGCCACTGCTCAGCCCTTCATTGCGCATACGCTAGAAAAAGATATGGATAATATTAGTCTCACAAAGAATAAAATGGTGGTTCTCAAATTGTGCAGTAGGGATCTTTTTTTGGTTTATTAAGTTTTGTATGAACTACTCTATATACTGTATATTTAATTCCGGTTTAGATCTATGTAGTTTAGTCCCTGTTTTGTCTACATGAATGTTTTCTGGTGGAAGAAGATGGATGGATTAGTTGGGTTAGGCTTAGACCTGGGTTAGTCCAGATTTAGATCAAAATTAGCCTGGGCTCATTTTAATCTAATACTAGTACTCGATACAAATTAATTCTAAGGTGTAAAGTCTAAAGTATGTATCTGCACCTCCTCCAGGGTCTCGTCCTGTGGAGTGGCTGCGCTGTCATCAGAGTCCTTCTGTGAGCCTTGTATAGCATTCTCATTCTTTCTCGCTCCTTCACGGTTCTTCTTATGCTTATGAGCCAGCTTCTTGACATGGCCGTCTGCTTTACCAGAGCTGAGACGCCGGACAGGACTGGTCAGCCATTTTCTCAGTGTGTTCCCTGGACGCTTAGGACCAGGCGAACTGTGGGGACCCAGAGTGTGACTGGAGCCGGGATGGAGGGCATCATTACTGGATACAGACAAAGTATCTATAAGATAAAGAAGAACAAAATAAAAGAAAATCATTATACTTTTCTGACAATAACCAAGATTAAATGAGATACTAAGTAATAAAACAAGGATTATAACGATAAGGCCAGGAGATATAATACAGTATATGTGTGCATCTTTGTACAGCAGCTGTATGTGTTATAGTGCTGGGCTCCCCCTCACAGTGGGCCTTGGGGAATCTGTAGGAGGAAGGGCCTTGTTTGACTTGAGACAGAGCAATATGAAAATATGGCATGTAATAGATACTGATAAACAAAAAGCTGTCTCCTATAAATGTTCCATACATCCTTAAATCATATCCTAACATTGTATAGATCATTCTGTTAAATGCTTTCAGGTTTTTTCCCACAGTGCGACATGATACCAACTTTCATAGCGTGGGGACGACCTTTGAACTCGTAGAAGCTAAAGATCAACAAGGTTAACAGCAATAAAAAGAGCTAATACCGGCTTTGCTGTCATCACCAGCCAAGACATAGCAACACCTAAACTATAAATACCCAAATAGATACTTGATAAATGTACGTTTTGCATAAGAACAAAGAGATCGAAATGCTTAAAGTGCAAGTGTATGACATTTTTATCGAAGCATCCGATCTCAAATAGTATATTGTCATCCATGTTGACATTTGTTGTAGCAGTGCATAAGAATATTAGATGTAATATAGTTTATCACATCAGAAAAGCAGCTGCTCCAGATTAAACCACGTGGTCAGAGGGGTTGTCATTACATGTGTTTCCATTGAAGTTTTCAAACGCTAAAGTTGACTGCACACATCCTCTCACTAATGTGTGTATGTGCGTGTGAATGTTAGTGTCAGCCATTCAGCCTCTGGGAGACTTCTTTTTATTGCGTTGTGCTGATACAAAGCATGTGTTTTCACATAGCGTTAGATGGTGGAAAGTCATAGTTTTTCCTGAGGCATTTTTAAACCTGGGAGTGAGGACTGTTGGGACCTATCATCATCATCATCACCACCACCTGATTCAAACGCTCGAACTATTTATTCTATTCTGATCATGTTTTTCATTTTCTACAGAGCTTCATCTTGGGGCCCATTTAAAGACTATTAGGAATGTGTAGGGCTGGGCAGTCATGCTTGATGGCAATTTGATGAGCACACATTTTTGTATGCAAACACACAATTTTGTTTAGATTTCAGAGAAGCTGTAAAATTTACCTGCCGCCTCCCTTCTCTCGCATGTTTAATGAAAACCAGAGTCTATTTGTCAGACTATTTGTTACTTTATTTCACAGGAATGTAATAGTCATGGCTTCAATCATGGAGCATATTCAGGGCTGTATTTCTGAGCTGTATTACATTTATTTGTTGTGATTTTTTGATTGATTAGAATTGTAAGTAGGCCTAGGTCTAGCAGGGAACACAGAAGGTGTTGCCTTAGATTTACTTAGTGTTACAACCTCACAACCTGAACAGTGCATGTAAAATAGCAACTCTGAAAAGTGTGAATAGTTATGGACTGTAGATGAATTAATGTACCACATGTCTTCCATAGTACTTTGCAGCAATAGATTACCAAATGTGTTCAGCCTTCAGTCTTTTCACACTTACTTAAACAGTTAGCCACATGGCCAGGCTTGATTAGGGTTAGAAAAGCCATGTTAACAGGGGTGTAAATAGGCTGAACATGGGGTCAGAGCCTTGACACATTCCACCTCACTGGAAAATGCCCCTAAAGGCACACATAGATACACATAGGCCACAAACTCTGACCTTTATCCCTACAGGCAGTTTTTCATTGTGAAGATGCTACCAAACAGCTGGGGAGGAGCACTCTCTTTGGTGCAGACATAGGCAAAACAAATTACAATTGTGAATTGACAATTTTTATATTATTAACTATAAAAAATATTGAAAAAGTTCAGACTACATTCAGGTCACAATAAAATACTGATGTATGCATTTTGGCCAGCAACACAGGTCTAAATTACAAAGAAAATGCCCAGTATAATAAAAGTAATCACAGGGCTAAACTCTTAAAAGATCTGGCTCTAGTCGAAGTCTTCGAGAAAACATACATGAGAAAATGAAGTTACTGCATGTATAGCATTCAGCGTTTACTTATCTATAGGGAAAGACCATAACTCAGTCAGTGCCTATTCATGCCACTGTGTTGAACATGTTGGATTTACAACCCAATGCTGGTGGGTCTCAGAATAGGAGAGAAAGGGGAGGGCCGTGGCACAACTGGACTGATCCATGCCGCTACACAGAGGCATGCCTGGGATTCCAGAGGTGTCACCAGGGGAGCATCTCTCGTGTGGTCTTATCTTAGACCAGGAGGAGTGGTACAAACACACGCACACAAACATGATTTGGCGTGGCCCGGGAAGTGCTATTACTGCCAGAGAGTACCGAGCCTGGGAAAGCTCAGGGGGATTCAGACGTGAAATGCAGACTAGCCAGGGAGGATTGAACATCCACAATCAGTACGAGGACTGTAGACCACCTGTTCTTTCCCATTTTGTTGTGTTACATAAAAAAGAAATCATATAGGACTGTAATTATAGACCATTCCCTAAAGATATATACTATAAGGCAGCCGTACAGCATTACAGCACGATAATCTTGTCACCATAATTCCTATAGATTTAATATCTCATCAGATGACAGCACATTCAGAAAATTGACATAGGAAAAATGCCCACACATAATCCACAAATGATTAAAATTTCTGTTAAATCCGCAGGCACAAGGACCAGTGTGACACAATCAATGTGAAATGAATGTTATGGTCACTGTAAACAATTCTCTTGATCAAATATACAATACTAACAAAGCTACCTGCAGAAATAAACATGTATAGGTAGGAATACATGTGAAAGCACCTACCCAAGTCCAACAACCAGAACTTGCAGTTGTCAGAGTGTCCCGTCTGTGAGGTACTCATTGGGCAAAATGGGTTTAGAGACACCAATGATTCAATTCCACGAGCCATGTCATTAACATTCCAAGCTTTAGGAAAATCAACAGTCGCATAACATTTCCTCAAGGTATCGCCATGCTTCCAAAACAAAAGATAAGCTGTACAATTGTAACTCCAGTGAGAGAAAGTGTAGGTCCGGTGTGAGGAAAAACAAAAACTGGAAAGAGCAATGCTTTGTGTGTTCTTTTGGATCCTTGCGCCTGTTCGCTCCTCTCCCTCCCTCTCCCTCCCTCTGAAGTGGGCTGCTGTTGTGAGGATATTGGGCAAGCCTCCACCGTGCCTCTCCTTTTGCAGAAGGGGACGTCTGGAAACATGCAGCCCATCTACCGTATTGCTCTTTGTAGAAGCACCCACTCAGTATGTGTGGGCGGTGCATATTTTGTAGGCATTAGGATGCATACAACTTGTGCATGCAGAAGGCTTTCCATAAATATACACTGGGTTATGAAATCTGACAGTGGCTTCCAGCAAAGTGCTCAGTGGAAAATCTGGTAGAAATGTTTATTTTGTAATCGTCATTTGGTATATTGAGGACACTCTTGGTATAAGGTTCTGACAAAGCAAACTGAGCAGCTGAGCGGACACACAAAGACTCTCCTGTTCAGCTGTGACTGTGGGTCTCCTTAGGACCCTCTAAAGAAAGTGTTCTGGGCTTTTGTCATTCCTCGGAGGACTCATGCCTGCACATTCATTAATTAATGAAGCATATACGTGCTAATCTACATAGCTATTCAACAGTCCCCCCTATGTGTTTTACATCCAAGAGCCTGCAGCAAACTATCTGCTACTTTATTTATTCAAATATACCACATACACCACTACAATTATAAATAATGTTGTGTGGTTGATCTTAACACTAAATCTAAACTATGACCACTGTAACTAATTAATATAAAAATACAGTATACAAGCGTAGAACCAATTTAACTACCACATTTAGCTATCACGAGGAATACAATTGAACAAAACAACTGAATGCTGCCACTGACTATATAGTCTTTACATACAATATACAATTCCAAACACAGAAAAATACGTTTTTCTTAATCCCTTAAAACCGTTCCTGTTAAACAACTCCGGACAAAGTACCTCGCACCAGTGGTCTGCAACACAAAAAGGCATCTTCCTCCTCCAACCCCTGCAGCGGGAAGCTCTTTTTTAGAACTTTCTCAGGCCACTCGAACTCACAAAACTCACTGATGTGACAAAGTTCTTCTTCTGCTGCAAATCATTCAACTTATTCCCATGCCCCTGGATGGAAAGTTGAAGCATCCTATAGTTTTCAACACAAACAGATTTTCCTCTTGCAAGGTACAAAGTCAATGCCAGCTAAATATTTATGTGCTATATTACCATAGTAACAAGCACAATGCGCCCACTCTTCATAATTAGACATCGAGACAAAAACAGCAACTTCAAGATCGTCAAAGACTGACTGAAGAAGAAATATTAATAACATATCAAAAATTTTATGTATAGCAGTTGAAAGTAACACATGTTCTCACTTCAATTCGCTCAGAGCAGCACCCCTGCAGAGCTGTATAATATAGCATGTTAGTTACAGTAGATTTGTACAGTATGTTAAAGTATAAAAGTGTAAAAAGGTAAATAAATGACAGCTTCATCAAAAGCAGGGTCTCCACTGTTTCATGGCAACACAGAAAAATACAAGGCGGTGCTATCACAACAGCTGTAAAGTGTGAAATGAAGGTTTAGTGGGTCACTAATGCTCTGTTAACAAACAGATAAAATATTGTGTAAGCCATGGCTAATGTTTAAAGCATCTACTGTAAGTGTGTGATATGTGAAAAATACTTGTTACTTTTAGTGCATTTTCTATCAACAACATTACAAAACAAGACTTAATCTGGGTTTACTTATTCAGAGAAATGTACTGCTTTGTAATGAGAATAGAAAGCCCTGGTCTTACCTTTATGGTTGAAGAGGCCCTCCATCTCCATAGAGGAGCGGGAGTGTGCGATGCAGAGCATGGAGCAGGGGACAATGCCTTCCTGGGCCGGGGAGCGGTCAGTGGTGCGGACGAGGCACCAGTCCGGTTTGTCATGAAGTCTCTCAAGGACCTCTACAGTCTGACCTCTGCGGACCGTCAGCTCACCACTGCCTCCGTTAGACGCCACAAAGTCATGTAGCACCACGGTCAGCTCACAGCCGCCGGACAACTGGGGACAAGAGGAACGGAACAGTGTGTGTCAACATCAATTTAGTTTATTCAGAAAATACAGTTCTAAACTAATGTTCTTAAGCAATGCATTATATTACAAGAAATATTTTAAATTTGAGTGATATATGAAGTATCTTGACAGTAAAGTCCAAAGCAAAAATGTTTAGATATAGAATGTGCGAACTGACTTACTAAAGCAAAAAAAGATTTATGATTTCATACATATACCATATAATCATAGCTTTTATTGTTAAATATATTTCAAGTACCACAACGCTAACATTTTGACATACCCTCTGGTAATGCGGTAAAGCCAGAGAGTTGAGGAGCTGAGCCACAGGGTTTGACTTGTCCTCCAGCCTCTCCATTGTTTTCCACTCCCTCATTGCGGGAAAAGTCCCACAGAGCTAAACAACTTAACAGCAGCAATCCACTTCGGTGGTCCCAAATCACTGTGTGGATGCTCAGTAGGTAAAAATATACTGTCTGGAAAGATTTTGCAAATGTTTTTATAAATGTTCTTGAAGAGAATCTTGATCCATCACAGCATCGACTCCTCTCAATCAGAAGCTTATGACTCCCTGGCGTTCTCTTCTCAAAGTGGTTAATCCATGCCAGTCCTGAAACAACTCTTTCTTGATTTACCGTTCCTACTTAAAGCAAGCATAAAACAGCAAACTGCCTAGTCCTCTGCAGGTTTAAATTCAAGCTACAGATCAATAGCTGAGAAGAATCAAAACAGTGCTCTTCTCCCTGACATACAGACAAGCATCTTCAGCGAATGGAGAGTGGGAGGCTGAGCTGCTGACACACAAGTCACTCATTAAAGCAGACACACACAGGAACACACACGCTCGACAAATGAGCCACTGTCACTGCCTTTTCAATGAGACTCCTCACAGAGCCGCCTCACATGAGGAGATAGAGAGAGGCATTCAAAAAGTGAGGATGACACACTCAGTTTGTGTTTGCACATGCAACTAAATGTTTGGGCATGTGTGTAAGCCATAAAAGAGCGGAACAAGGGCCAATTCACGGCTTTGAATGAGTTCACACAGGTGTCTGAGCGCACGAGTCTGCATTTTAATATTTAGAATAGCTGATGTATCTTTATTGCAACAGCACAACTTGTCCTATTTACACCAAGGACAGAAGTCCAGTTAAGTCTGGGGTGACAATAATATATATATAATATATTAAAGTAAAACTATGTATAGAAATGCCTCTATCTTTATTTGCTGGAGCACTTTACAGTGGCTCATGCAGAGCGTAGGAGGATAGGCCTTCTGTCGCGCTAATACCAGATATATCCACAGCCGAATGTCCCCACTTCCAGTGAGATTCTCTTTCTCCCTCCAACAAAGATAACTCAACACAACACACACACACACACACACACACACACACTGATCTAGGGGCTCAGATGGCCTCTTCCTTCCAAAACAATCAAGCACTTTAACAGGAAGCGGAGAGATACTTAACATAGTTTGCAGCGTTGGATGATTGTGTCAGTATGTGACGATGTATGACATAAGAGTTATTTCCTTATTGAAGACTAGATAACGCCCAAGCAAGTGTTTTGTGTGATAAAGTAGAATTAGTGTCTGATGGTGCTATACCTTATCACTGTCCAGTGTGTTCTGGGACGTTCGGGATGCAATAGAGATGGTATCAGGTTGGCTGCTTGCGTCTCCCTGACTGTCCAGCTCTTCTCCATCCCTTCAAATAAACATTATCATTACAGTAATGACAGAGTTTTTGTTGTGGTACTTTATATTTGAAGGCACATAAGGAACCTTTAATTTACTTTTCTCTTGTACAAAATGTAAAAAAATAAATATATTATGTTTATTATATATGCAATTTTGAATTAAACAATATTAAATTTAAAAGTTTAATCAAAAAACTAAAAGGTAGTAAAGATCCTTGAATCTGTAGAGTGTGGTCCTACCGTCTGCCTTTCAGCTTGGTGGAGGTGGCTTTGGGGATGTGAATGGGCTCCTTCAGGGCTCCGCGCAGGTGGACAGTTCGCTCTTGGATGACCTCCCGGATGTGTTTGATCCAGTCCTGTTTATTCTCAAGGCTTGAGCCCTAAGACAGAAAACTTGATTTTTTAATGACCCAAGATGAATTTATTAACACAGATGTTCACTACAGGCGGCAAATAAAAGCTGTTCAATTAATTCAAATGAAATTAAGACATAGACAGTGTCACACAAGACTGCTTTGATCCCTTAGTAAGCACTTGAGACAAATGCCCATATTTAGACAATGTCAAATGGCGACTACATAAAAAGGGCCAGTCTTTCATATTTGCTGTCAGATTTGGGATGATATGCGTCACTCTCTCTTTTCTCTCTCCTTTACTTAGCAACCACCCGTGCCAGGCTGCTGGGGTGTTGCATAAGGTGCCATAGCAAAACTGTTCCTCAAAAGTCATTATATTGAGAAAACCATTTATTTTCCTGCTGTTTCACCTTTCTCTATGAATATACACACACTCACTCCCATAGATAAACAGCAGAGCAAACAGCTTGCGAGTCACTGTCGATGTAGTTATTTAAGTATGTATTATGAGCCATCAAGTGTTAAGCTAATGTTGCTGCATGATGAGTAAAGAAGCAGCAGAAAGTAGCACTTCCACCCCCAACATGGAGTGAACTTTCTTGGCTGAACAGAGGGAGAGATGTAGGACTGAGCAGTGGGTGGATGATATGGAGTCACTGCTGATTTATGCGTGAACAACAGAAATCTGTATACAACAAGATTCTTACCAAATAAAATATTAAAATATAAGGATTGATCAAATATATCTTGCTTTTCGTTCTCTCTATTTTTTTTGGTAAATTTGGACACTTTTTAATTTTTTAACACATCTTTTTGGGAGCTGTTGCTTTCTCTCTGCTACGATAACGTGCATATCCCTTTAAGGTCATATTTCCTGTTGTTGGCCAAACCCACTTCACTACTACAGCCAATGCAAGCAATTAAATAACATGGGTTTTTTTCAAATATACATGTATTGGGCTATTGAGAAGGTCATCGCCTCGACATACAGTTAGCATAATAGCGCTAATTATGAATGTGGTTCTTATCTTCAAACTTTTGATTTTTAAATTTAATTAATCTTATTGTTGTGTTTTTAATTGTATTATGTTCTTTAACTTGTCTTTTCTGTAAAGCACCTTGAATTGCCTTATGTATGAATTGTGCTATACAAATAAACTTGCCTTGCCTATTATTATTTATTATGTATTATGTATTATTTATTCTTATTTATTATTTTTTGTTTATTATTTTTGTGACGTGTACAAATGAACTCGTAATACACAGAGTGAAGCTAAAGGGAGTAAGTGGCATTTTGAGATGTATTCTATCAAATAATATTGTCCGTCACTATTCCTGAACAAGATTTAGTCAGAGTCGAGAGAGATTAAGTGGTTAATAACGGCTTATTACACTTTTATTACACTGTAATAAACTTATAAACACTTGTATTTTTTGTTTTTTTAATTTAATGACATGTATTTTTTTAGAGAAATAAATCGTTTTTAATCCAAAGTTTTTTAAATTTTTTAATCGTAAACCCCTTTGCTCCCGCCCTTTTTCTTCTCACTGTCCAATCAGAACGCTCCAAACAAAGACGGCGGAAACCCGGAAGCAAGACCAAAACAGACACGTATGAATCCCGCGCGGGGATGGTAAATGTAAATAAATAACTGTATATTGCACTTATTACATTTGTTAAAGCGGTTGTCTGAATGGAGACGGATGATAAAGAGGGTTTTCTTGCCTCGGAGTGGTACGGAGAAAGAAGCGCTGAAAACGAGTGGTTGTACAGTGTGGAGAATGGACAGATTCAGAAGAAAAAACGCATAGACCACGCTCCAGCGCCGACAAGAGGCGCCACAAACCTGTTTAAAGTGAGCTTTTACTTTATCACATATGATCATTTTGTCACGAGTTTTCCAATATTATCCTACATTTTTATTGCAGAGCGTGTTTCTGCCTCAAGGATACCCACACAGCGTTAGTGATGACTATGTCCAGTACCAGCTCTGGGACACTGCTCAGGTATTGGCAAAAAACACAATACAATAAATATTAAAGATTAAACCAGGGCTAAACTAAAGAACTAAAACAAAACTAGAAATGAACTAAATCAGAGATAAACCAGGTCCAAACTAGGACTAAAACAGGGCTGAACAAAGTCCAAATCACAATACTGTAGGACAGTTTATGTATTTAGCTGGCAGTTCAATCCCTGCCCACAAACTGCCCGTTCAGTTTATTCTGCTGCTGTGTCCTTGGGCAAGACACTGTACCCACCCTTCCTCCAGTGTGTGACTCTAGTGAATGTAAAGCGATCATAAAGACCTTTAAATGTTCAGTAGTGGTATTATTGTATCGTAGGCATTCTGCAGTTCTCTCTCCGGGACTCTGGCCACTCAGGCGTCTCTTAAAGGAGTCGGCGTCGGAAACCAAGAGGCCACAGTCGCCGCTGCTACCGTCACCTGGTTACTGCGAGGTATTCATTCATAATAATTATACTATAGTTTATGAGACATTTCTTTAGTTGTTTCTGCTTCACAGATGGGACCGGGATGTTGGGGAGGATCCTGTTTGCTTGGCTCAAAGGGTTTGTGCTTTTTTTACAGATCATTTTCAGTCAAGTGCCAGAACCAGATTCCAGATTCTGGATTTTCCCAAAATCCCGAGATAATGAAGTCATTATCATAAAAAAACAACTATTGTTTTCCCAAGTGTAATGGCAGGTAGACACAGGACACAAATTTGAAGAAAATAGCTTTTATTTAGCCAATTGAAATAAAGTAAAAATATACAAATATTGGGCCCATAAAAGAGGTCAAAAAATATCCATGGTTAACTAAATCCAACTCCCAACGTAACCAGACAGAACATCAAAACAACTAACCTCCCAAGGAACAAACAATGTGAGCTTTTAAACTGGCTGATCAGACCAGGACACACATGGGGGTAACAAAGACTACACAATGAGACATTAGACAATAAAGTAAATCAAATTGAATATAGGGGTTAGAATTAGTAAATTAACCAAAGAAATAATACTAGAAAATTCAAACCTAATATCTAACAAACTAGCTGGATAAACAAGTAAATAAACAGCAAATAACATAACCCTCCCCTCGAACATGGCTGCTGTGGTTCAGGCCCAGGTGGAGTCAGAGGTCACGCCCAGGTGAGTCAGAGGTCACGCCCATGCCAGCCAGAAGGGTTGTCAGCAGGTCAGCCCAGGATTATTGTGGGGCAAAGGCAGCCCTCACACCAAGATTTATTAAATTATTATTATCTCAGGATTTCGGGAAAATTATTAATACAAAAAAAAAAAAAAAAATGAATCAAATATAAATTGCAATGTAAGTCTTTCTTTTTTTTTTACAAACGTTGTGTAGTCGGTGAACTTGAGGAGAGATTAATTATTAGTTTATTAGTTATTAATTTACTATTGCCAACATGCTGCAGTACCATTTTTAAACAGTAGAGGTCACCAATCATTTATACTGTACATTTAAAGTTTAAAGTTTATAATTGATTGGCTTTAAATTTTAAAGCCTTTACAAAAACAGAAATTCCAGCTACAAAAAAAGTAAAAAGGTGCAGTTTTGATTTTTCATTTTATTTGAAAATTATAGATGATAGTTTTTAGAATATTCTATTCTTTTATGCTTTTCCTTCAGGAGTCAACTGGACTCTGATGCCAAAAAATGGAGGTGAGGAGATCCAAAACAATTGCAATATTGTTTTTTATATATTATTCGTAGTATCGTGTTCCTCTCAGACTTTTTGCAGATATTCTAAACGATATCGCGATGTTCATGGAAATCCTGGCTCCATTTTCCCCCGATAACTTCCTCCTGATCGTGTGCACTGCAGGAGTCTTCAAGGTAACTCACGTAAAATAAATCCACGTTGGAACTGGTAAACACGTCTCCATATTCCTCTGTCCTAGTCGATAGTTGGTGTTGCCGGTGGAGCGACCAGAGCTGCTCTCACGGTTCATCAGGCGCGAAGAGACAACATGGCCGACATCTCTGCTAAAGACGGCAGTCAGGTGTGATCTGTTATAATAGTTACTAGAGACAGAAGGCTGTACTGTAGGTTCAAATTGATGCCTGCATTTCCAACACTATCCACATGGCTCGTTTAACGGTCTTCTAGAATTATTACCAGCACCCAGTCATTTAACACAACTACCAACCTCTACTAGACACACTGACAAACGTTATATTATTCACTTTCGGGGAAAATTACAGAGTAATCCTAAAATGTAATATAACCTGGTTCTATTTGAAAACCCTAACCAACACGTTTCATCCCAAAGTTAAATATGCTTTGTGACCTCTATATACGTTTTGCAGGAGACGATGGTGAATCTGGCCGGGCTGTTGGTCAGTCTAATCCTCATTCCTCTCATCACTGATAACCCTGTGTAAGTAATATTTATTAATTAATCAATCATTTGGACAGTTCGTGTTAGGTGTAGATGAAGTCAGATGTGTCCAGAATTATATATACAGTGAAGAAAACAAGTATTTGAACACCTTGCTATTTTGCTATTTCTCCCACTTAGAAGTCATGGAGGGCTCTGGAATTTTCATCGTAGGTGCATGTCCACTGTGAGA
>JAVQKC010063622.1:0-24333 GCA_036025475.1 Philypnodon macrostomus
CCATGTACATTAGCATTAATCACAACAGAAAATATGCCTAGTACCAGATTATAGCTCTCAGAACTAATTTCCATCTGCAGTCCCTGGACACACAAAGACACACAAACATACATTCACTAAAGAGCATAGCAAAAAATACAGATATAACAGTATAAACATTACAAAATAGTACAGTAAAATGACAGTTTTAATTGGTTTAGTCCTGGTTTAATCCTGATTTATATCTGGTATTGGTTTGGAGTTATAGTTTAGATTAGATTTTTCTGGATTATTCTTTATATAGACTTTGTTAAACATTAATGCCCTGGTTAAGTCCTGGGTTAGAACTCATTTAGTCCTTTGGTGAAAATTCATACTGTCATCTTAAGTTTAACTTTTTTCAAGTTAAAACAATCATTGATCATTAATCATTGAAAACAATCATTTAGTCCTGTCTGGTTTAGTCCCATGATGACGGACAGTTCATTGAAATATGGGTTTTAGAGATGTTTAATCAGACACAGGTTTATCTCACATTGATGATTCTTTGAGGGACAAATGAGATGACTAGGTTGTAGTCTAGAGATTACTACAATGTAGTGTATTCCCTGTGTTACTGTGGGTTCTCTTTGGGTTTCCTTCAACTTTGCAAAGAGAATTGGTGAATAATTGTGATAGTGAATGGTTGCCTGATTGTGTCAGCTATGGTCTTGTATCCCACTTAAGGCCCATAGGTGCTATCAAGGTCCAAGCAGAAGATTACATAAAAATAAATGGTCTATATTTACTAAGAGAGACAAATACAGCCTTAAGTTATGTGTTTGGCTGTACATTAGTATGGCAGGTTCTTCATATTTAAGCTTTTATTTGAACAAATCTCAGGCTTGTAAAACTTCTTACACTGAAAATGACCACACTGCACTTTTCAGGTAAATATTAATAGTTGTTGTATACTCGCTTGGACCACACAATATATCACAAATGTACAGTATAGTAAAGGCAGCCACATGCATAATATAGCTCAAATCAAGGACTGCTTGAATTGCATTTTTTAATGTTTGGTCAGTGTGCCCCAGGGCAGCTGTGGCTACATAGTAGCTTACCACCACCAGGTGTGACTGGAGTGAAAGAATAATACAAAAAGATATGTAAAGCGCTTTGGGTGTCTTGAAAAGCGCTATATAAATGGATTGTATTATTTATTATTATTATAAACAGCTTGT
The DNA here is from genome assembly GCA_036025475.1 of Philypnodon macrostomus. Lineage (NCBI taxonomy): Eukaryota > Metazoa > Chordata > Actinopteri > Gobiiformes > Eleotridae > Philypnodon > Philypnodon macrostomus. The sequence continues at coordinate 1,203 of JAVQKC010063622.1, forward strand.
GATCGGTCCATGATTTGCTATGAGCAAGGAACCAGACCCCACTTTTGGGAAGTAGTAGGAAGGGCTGGATATGTCCATAGGTCATGTTCATGACCTATGGACATATCTGTTGTTGTGTCCTTGGGCAAGACATTTCATCCACTTTGCCTTTAAGGTCCTATATTATGCAAAATCGATTCTGAGCTTTTATCATTGTTCTAATGTTGTTACTACATCAAACACATAACCAAAGTTGTGTTTTGTTTTATTCAGGCATATTTGAGCAATTAAGTATACTGAGCCATAGTCCTGAAAACAGACAGACCCTATAAGTGATGTCAAAAATAGGCGCTTAACCACAAAGTGGGTCTGCCTGCTCCTGCACTGTCAACAAACACACCAAGACAATCCTTGTTGTGATCACCATTCAAAAACATATCTGTTTGGAGAAGATGTGTGTTGTGCTATGAGGGTGTCAAGGCTTTGTTTAAATCCCAGAAGAAGTCAAATGTAAATAAAGTGTCCAGTAGGTTGTAGTTACTTATATACGTCGAATATAGAATAGATTGCTTGGTCTGATGTCTAATTACTCTAGTCTACTTTTTGTTTTGTATGGAAACTGTGTGTGTCAAAAATGTAAATGCTTTGAGAAAGCTAATCCATTATTATTATTATTATTATGATGATGAAACTGTAAAAGAAAGTATTTGACTGTGGCCTCGGGTGTGGGTAAATATTTAGCCTTTTCCCCCTTGTAACCGTGGTTACTGGTGCCTGTAATGACAACTCACATTCACTCAAACTAGTTAAGTCTGAGGTGTTTAGTCGGCTGGATATAATAGTGTGCTATAGATCGGAGAGGAAAATTAACCATCCTTTCAAATGGAGGAAGCTAATGTTTTAGGTCTGATAGAGGACATCAGAAGCAATGATTTCTGAACATAAGAAATGCTTTGAAATCAGACGGGTGCACACAGGGGGAAGGCTGCATGAACTTCTGCTAAATCTATAGGTAAGAGGCATTGCTATAGGAAAATAACAAAGAGTCCAGCTGGGTGGAGCACTGTGGCCTGGACAATATCAGCAACTATTACTACAAGCATTATTTCTGCAGGGATCTTGTATTTAAAAGTCTGTGTAGAGGCACACGTTGGTAATTAAACTCACATTAATACACAAAAAGATCTGCCTTTCCCTTTGTTGGGTGTATCAGAGAAATTATTATTCCATACAAAATGTGTCAGTGGGAGAAAAAAAAATACAAAATCCATAACCTGAAAAATATACCTTGTTACCAATGTTTTATCTGATGGCTGTAGCTGCCTTCTGGTGTAAAAAAACCCCAACCTTTTAAGAACATGCACACGCACACGCACACGCTCGTGCTCACACTCACACTTACACACACACTATACAAATTGTAGATATTCTCAAACTGAACAAGCGTGTAATATGTCGGCTGTGTAATACAACATATAGACTCTGTTTATGTAATTGAACATTTCCAGAAACCTTATCCAATCAAAGGTGACTTTACCCAAAACGTGACATACTGGTAATTGTAATGTATAAATGTGCTTCACCAGCTGCTATATGAAACCCAGTGAAGCCTGTTTCCAATCTGAGCTCAGGCGCTGACATTTTGTCAGTCCATTAATAAGGCTGTCGCTGTTAACTCAGTGTGAACAGACAGAGGAGTGGAGCGGGCCCAGGGTCCAGACTTTAACTGTATCACATAAACACAACAGCATCTATGACAGACTCTATTATATATGCCCTTCATCTAAAGCAGTGTTTGACTGAAGTAATTAGTCGTCCATTATACAACACTGAAGTTATGAGGCAAAGATTGTTGATATTTTTCAAGGGTAAGTATAATGGTATAGTTTACTGCTAGAGCAGAGTATTGGCAAGAAAGTGTAAGCTGTCCATCTTCAAACAAGCATACAAAGTGTTCTGAATGTTTTTTTATCTGGATTTTATGTGAACTCTCAAACTCTTTGATCCTTTAGTTTCTAGAATATCAAAATAATAAAGCCATAATAATTGTCAGTATTTTCTCTGTGGTTACCAGACTCTTCCTGCTAATCACGTGACCTGTAGCTACCAGTCAGCTAAAGGTTGATGCTAAAAGTGAAACCTAGGCCACATGTTTTATTTCATCTCAAATCCCACATAACTTCCTGAATTTAAAAGGAGCCAAGGGCATTTGACCGCAGCAGAGCGAGGATCAGCTCCAGATGACCTTTTGCACACGAGCAGTAGCAGCACTTTCATTTGGAGACTTCAGATGAAGGAAAACTGAAGCTGTCGGATCAACTCGTGATCCCACTGTCGAAAAACTTCTGAACTCCCAAACTCGTGACAGTGTGGTGAGGGAGACTACCACAGAGAATAAAATGAGGAGAATTTATGGGAAGCTTTTTGGTTCCTTTGAGTTGAATCCAGGCGACACATTCACAGTATCTCTGTCAGTGCCTCCCTGTTGCAGAAATCTTTTGTCCTCGACTGAAAATATGTGCTCTTTGGGCCGTAAAATACACCTGTGGGGAGTAATAATGTTTGGGCAGTAAAAGGCTATTTTAATCTTTTACTTCACCATTATTATTAGTGACATTGAGAAGGACGATTTTCAAACATTGATTCACCTATATACATATGGACTAAATAATATCTGCAATTTATCTACAAGTAATTATCAAGTTCAACTATGGGCCTCAGGCATGGTACACCAAAGGCAATGGCGTATTAATCACAGTGCTGAAACAGGAACATATTTGACCAGTCTCATATTTACGACTATTCAAACACATGTCGTAATTAAGCTTGGTTACTTAGATAACTACATGGGGATGACATGCAGCCCCACATGCAGATTTATAGCTGGTAAGTAACATCCCCACAACCTCTTTGCATCCATTTAATGTAATATGTGAAAATAACTTTTTAAGCATTATATTCCCATCCCCATCAATACACTGGAGAAACAATGGCCCTTTAGGCAGATACCTTGCAGTGCAGAGTTATGTTTAAAACATAACTCACTCTTACCTCATTGGCTCTTTTCCATAGTGCGTCTGCTTCTTGTTTTACATTCTCAATGTTTCTGAGCTGGAGATGTGAGTTCACATCACAGACTGGCCATAAATCCCTGAGAAGCCAATTGAAAGTAGTGAATTAACTAGACCCCCGACAGCAAGGTTTATATCGGCGAAACGGCCCCATAGGCTACCATACATCTGCCCCAAATGCAATGTCACCCTTGTTCACTGTCCACTGTTCAATGCATTGTTCATGAGCAATTATGAGGCCTCACCCCCAAACCATGACAAATATGAAAAAATATTGTGTTCAGGGCCGGGGGGTAATTAGGTGTTTCAGGTTAATAATAATAATAATACATTCCATTTATATAGCGCTTTTCAAGACACCCAAAGCGCTTTACATATCTTTTTTGTATTATTCTTTCACTCCAGTCACACCTGATGGTGTGTTAGAGCCTAATCGGACAAAGTATGTACACGTTAGAGGCTGTCAAATATACCTGACCTCCCAATTTCAATCTAAAATGGCTGACTTCCTATTTGTTGTAGGGTGGGGTCATAATAATATTTTATGTTGGGTACACTGTGGAAAATCACATGGGGGCGCTATTGAAGCATTCTTTATTTGACCTCTGTAATTTTCATATGTGTATGTTCATGATTTTGTTTATGTTCAGCATGGATTAATGGCTCAATTAAAGTGCTTCAGGGCATTGATTAGTTAATTAATCAATTATTATTCATCGTAGAAGTACCAAACTCAATCTAGTTCAGCGTCTTCATGATATGTACCTGTGTGCAAAAGTTGAAAAATATCTGGCAAAAGCTTCTTGAGTTATTACATTCACAGTTTTAGGTCATTAATCAATTACTGAATTAATATTGATCATAGAAATTCTCGTTTGGCCGATATAATTCAGTGTAATGAAGGGAGTTTTGGATGATCACTTTGCTAACATCTTTTAATGTTAGGTTGAGTTTTCCAAGGTCAGAGGTCACTGGCCACTATTAGGCAGATCTTTTTGTGTGCTTTAATAGCTAATTATCATTGCATCTGTGTCTGTGGATTTAGTCGTGAAAATGTGTTCAAAAAACAGCTTTGATCTACGTTTTGTTTTTGTTTTTTACAATGTTCAGGGTTTAAAGGGAATGTTTTGAAAATGACAGAACAGCTAGAGAGTGGCAGTTATGTGGGCAAAAATGCCTTGTTGATACCAGAGATCAGAGACTGGTTATAGATAACAATTGGCAATGTTAGCTCAACTAATCAAGGTCTGCAAAAGGCCATCTTTAAATGCACAATAAATGATGAAAAACCAAGAAGCAAGTGGGCTACAAAAGACCACACTGGACGCCACTTTATGTCCAGACTGCAACAAGTGCAATACAACTGAAAATCTACAGAATACAAAGAAAAAGCATGTCTGAACACTCTGCTTCCACTTGCATACAACCTTCTGTCACTAAGAATAGTTGACTACATTCAGAGCGAACACTTTGAGACCTTAAGTCAATCTCTGCTATGATGTTTCAAAGCAGTCAACTCTATACAGTACCCAATGAAAAAAATCTCATGGCATCGGCTGTGGTTTCCATTGTACGCCTCCTGTCCATCATCACCTCCTCTCAGCATGGGCCACCCCTGTGAGCATACGCAGACCTCCATGTATAGTAGCTACAGTCAGGCTTTGTAGATGTGGGTGACATAAAGTCGATATGTCTGCTTGGTTCAAACTCCACAGACTTCCTCTGGCTGGATTTTCGAGAAGGAGCACCAGACAAAAGAGAAACATCGATCTACTGTAGGACACAGTGGAACAGATGTTTTTTATTTTATCAAGGCCATTGTCAAATTCTGTTTCTAGTCTCAGAAGCTATAGTACTAGGTAAATATTCTCATTAGAAGTTTTCTATAGTATAGGTATAGTAGGTTGAAGTTGACGCATAACTATTACATACTGTACACTATATTTTTTGCACTTTATAAATGTCTGTATAAATGTCTCTTCATTAAAGGCATCCCACATAACCTTTGTCCACTAGATGGCAACCTAAATAACCCTACGTAGCTGCCAACATGTATGTCTGAACATTGCAATTTTATGGACAAAGAACATACAGTATGTAGTGTGATTTTTGTGATGCAAATTATTCTCCAAATGTATTTATTTTGATGTTTGTTTGCTATGTGCAGTATGTGTCTATTTAATGAGTTGTTGTTCATGTTGTGAAGGCCAAATACTTTGAAGACCACTGCCAGGTGTCAGGGTTTATAGAAGCAGGCTGCACTCTGATCCACAAAGCTGTTTATAGGGTGTATTGGTCTATAAGAATCCTTCTAAAATTAAATGAAAAATCTTCCATGGTGGTCCTTTAACACTGATGTAAATGTAATGTTACTCATGTTTCAACTACAGTAGAAGAACTAGAGTGCAGACCTCTGCCACGTTATTTCCCTATCTAGCAATGGCAAATATATAGCGCTGTCCGGATAGTTGTCCAGATTCACACCAACATGTTTTATTTGGTGCATTAATGTATGTTCATAAAATAGTAATTACACCAGCTTACATGACATTATCTTTTAATTTTGTATCTGTCTTTAAACATAAGTTGCTTATCTTGTAATCTGTATAATCCATTCTGTGCCTGTTTTTGGGAGCTGTTATGTACTTGCAAAACCTACATGGTCTATTCTGGGTGTGATTTAGCACTCTGCAGGTGAGGCATTCAGCTGGGACTGAGACTATTAAAACTGAAATGCTCTTCTCCAAAAATGAAGCTGCTTCACTGAACTGCAGATAGTGAAATGAATAATTACATAAAAGCTAATCATCTTTCCAACCAATTTTTTTTAAATTGCAATATTCAGATCAATAAAAACTGTATTGATTTTTTTCTGTTGAAATATGTTTTTTATCAAAGCACATTCCAAAATTCTAATTTAGACTTTGTTGTTATTCCTGGTATCTTTTGTCAAGTCAGATGCTGCTTCCTCCTCTTCTTTCACAATATGATTTGATGTACGTTTCATCATGTACATCTCTGCTGACTTTCCCACCAGTTAAGACAGCAATTTCTTTTTAAACTTGGGTGGCACCAATCTTCCGCTTGGATGAGATGATGTGAAAGTAATTGCACATTTTGTCTGAGTGAGTGTAATGCAGTGTATCCACAGCCTGTAGGGAGCAGTAAGAGCAGGCAGTCTCCTCAACAAGTCCCAGAACAAGTGCAATGATGAAGCACCAGACACATTTTTAGATAGACACTTGTGTGCACAGTACTTAAGGGTCTATAATGAGAGCGGGCATTACAGGTCTGCAATATTCAGACTGTTCATCTTATTGTGATAAAAGGAAAAACCATATTCAAGTGCTTTTCTAAGGCTGTATAATCTTTAAGATATTAGCTCTTGTGCTCACTGTGTTTTTGTAAATGGGGACCTTGACGCTATGGTCTGTGTTATTTTACAAAGCAGAAGCTGAATATATAAAATGTTATGTGAATGTAGAATTACCCAGATATGCATTTTATATTGGTATCTTCACCTCTGACATCACGTCCCATCGCCCAGTGCCTGGGGCTGCAGCTCCGCTGTTCTGAGCAGGTGTTTGTCCATTTATGGTGTAAAGTACATGCAAACAAGTACGCCACCGTATGTGTTGTTGCTGCGGAGTCTGTGTTCAGCCTATGCCTACCTGCTGTCCCTTGGGGCTGGGGTGTGGGTGTGTTCTGTCCTTCGCTTCCCCTTCTGATTGGCTGTGGAATTGACTGTGGTGATACTTCGTATGGACCTTCCTTCTGAAAACTGACCTAAACAAGGTTTATATCTCTGCATGAACTAAATTGAAGGGCTGATTGTTGGAGGGCCCTTGTGCGGCACGTATGAAGTGTTCAGTCACTGAAGGTGAAAACTGGATCGAGCCAGTCTATGGCACTACTCCATATTGTTTACCCATACTGTTGCAACCACAACGTTTGCAACATTGTATTTGTGGTAGCCTACATGTGCTGATGCGAGAGGAGTGTGTTTCATTTTATTTGGGAAATGGATCATTGTAATCTATCCTATAACCATTTATATCCAACAATTTTGGCCTCAAACTGAACTTTAACTTGGTCACATGTGCCTATATTTAATACAATGCATTGCTTTAGAAAGGCAAAGTAAATGCTAAATAAACCAAAAGCTCAAAGATAATTTCTACATACAACTGTTATTCTGAGGACAGGAACAAGCAACAACTAAAAAGCTGTTAAGAAAAATTTTCCCAGACGACACCTCTCATGAATGTGTCAGGAACAAAGCTAAGTACTGACTGTGTTAAACCTTTATGGATTATTAATGGATACGTTGGTGTTATTATGTGGTGTCCTTGCATGTACTACATTAGACTAATGCTCAGATTTTCTCTGACGATAAGTACCTTTAGGAGGCTATATGGTAATAGTGTTAATCCAATGCTCATGCTAAAAGTCTAAAGAGGTGACCGTGAATAAGCAAATGGTTAGCTAAATGAGTCTTTCCCACGAAAGATGTATGGAAACAGCTTTTCATTCAGTTGTTCTGCAAAGCTTAACAGTGATCTGTGTCTCAGAAGTGATGGAGCTGTGAGAGTTTGAAGAAAGCACAAGAACTCACACTAACAGTCGAAACACACTTGCACACACACCCTTACGCACACGCACACACACACACACACACACACACACACACACACACACACACACACTCAGACAGTCCATATTTGCATGGATGGAAAAAACTGCTGCTTTTAGAAGTTAAGAACTGGGTTGGTCTGAGGTGACTGTGTTCAATTGACATCTACCATTTTGATAGCAATTAATAATGGATATACAGTGCTTTGGCTAGACTCATCCTGCTGGGTATATTTGGGTTACTTTGAGGTTCAAGTGTCCCATAGTTCTAGGGTACCAACATATAAACACTATCAATCATAAATGGATGATTAGTGAAAGCACAGGTGACACTAAAATTACTGTCAGAAAACATATCACAGTGCAAAACAGCTTTAGTTGAATTATAACACAGCTGTGGCTACACAAATAGACTGTTAAGTGAATGAATAATGTAATTGTAAAGAGTGTCCAGAAAACCGCTATGTACAACTGATGCATTATTATTGTAGAGAAATTTATTTTCCTATGCTTTGTGGACTGTCCAGCAACTTTAGGCATTAGCCAGTAAACACCCACAATGGACACACCTGAATGGAGTCACCAATTGACTCTTTGAGCTTGGGGTGAGGCCAAAGAGAACCCATGGTAACGCAAACAGCGCATTATAAAATCTTCATTTTTGACAATAACACGCCTTGGTATCCGTTTGTTCAAGTGTGGGATGTTAGACACAGAGAAACATATGTGAGAAACTTAATCAACTGAAGCAACAGATGGTGAACCACACTATTTTCTGTTTCTGTTCTTAACCATCTGCTCACTAAAGACTTTACTGTCTGTGACAAAAATGAACACACGAATATTGAGGGGTTGAATCCAATGGCTATAACAGTATTTTGTAAGGAAGCGGCTTCCTCTCTCTTTTGACAGCAACAGAATATAGTATTTAATATACACGTACAATGAAGCCTTCCAGCTAAAATGCAATACGGATTCAGTTAGTCTTATTCAATCCATGTGTTGTTTCCAGCTCTATAATAGAAATGATGCTTCTGTTGTGATAATATGAATCTCAAATTGAAAGTATGGCAGGGACAAGCTTCACATCTGTCAAGTCAAATTAAGTATTGTGTTTTGATTCAGTTTTTGGTGAGCATTAGGGAAAAATCACTGTGAATTGGAGGCCAGATGAAGGCAATCCTTACAATACACCTGGACTATTATATTATGCATAAAGAAACAAAACAGATGCCAGCTTTAGGTTGCACCACCAGTCAGAATCATGAGTGGGACGTTTGTAGTTTTCTACAAAGGCTGCTTGATGGAGATGACAGCCCTCAGAAGTCATATTTTTATGTGAGCAGGTTGGTGCGCCAACGAGACAGCATTTTCTAGAAGCCATATGACAGCCAATCTTCCTACACACCGAGTACAGGCCACAGATTAGTTTGGGTAGAGACTGAAAACCATAGTGATGGATGTGACAGAAGGTTGGAGGCAATGGTGAAGTAGGAAATAAGAACACATTGGTATAGCAGAGTATATAGGTCCTCATTCTTACCAGACAGACATTGTTTTGAAATGAATATATATTGTTTGAAGATGGTTCTCTTTGAAAGGCTCAAAATGAAAACAAAAGATACATGGATTCTTGCTGAATGCTGTAAAACTAATGTTCTTCAATACTTTTTACTCCCCTGGACCAACACATACAAAACTTTGATTGGAGTCTACATGTCTTCCTGAGGTTACCGATCAATCAGTCAATCAATATCACAGTGAATGTTTGTATGTGTATTTCTGTGGTGGAGTTCTACCACGGTAGGCCCACAGTATAGGCTAACAGAAACAAATGGGCAAAGATAAATGCAAATAATTTGACTTTATTTACTAAGTTACTCATAGACAATACCTGACCTCAGTTCACCTGCATTTCATAACACCTCCTTAATACCCCCTCTCTCTTCGCCTCACTGGTTTGTTTGGGGCTGTGGCCACATCAGTATGTAGTGTTTGCATTCTCGAATTTGTTCTAAATTATACTAATGTATTTTGACCTGTCTGTACCTTGACCTTGCTGCTCGAGACAGCCCCTGACAACACATCTCCAATGAGCCCCTCAGTATGCCAAACAAGTATCCTCATGGGTGTATAATGAACAGCTAAAATTATATTCAGTGGGTTCTCCTCTTATAGCTCAATGTCCAAAGATGTTAAAAGCATGTGATGAAGGAGGATATACCGAAAGCACCATTGGGTTAAAAAAAATCTATGGACTTGGATGCATCTGAACATTCCAACCTCTGTCAACAAGATGTTATATATGGATTAACATTGCCTGCCTCCACATACAATGAAAGACTTGTAAGACAAAGCTGCCTGCAAGGTAGATAGATGATTTCCTGATAGTCTTAAATGCTGATAGGATCTCACCCACACTACCAAAATCAACAGAATGAATCGTCCAAATTCAACCACTTGTTCACAGTTTGTTTGTGGGAGGAGCAGAAATAATGTTCTTAAAAAGCCATTTATTAATAATAAGCTTTATAACCTCAACAAGCGTCTTTGAGTAGTTGTGAAAAGCGCTATATAAAATTGATGTATTATTATTATTAATATTACTACCCCAAAACACTATGTAACTTACTGTATAATAATAACGGACTGACTGACTCCACAGTCACACTAGTGGTGGTAAGCTACAGTGTAACCACAGCTGCCCTGGGGCACACTGATGGAAGCATGGCTGCCTGTTTGTGCCTACAGCCCCTCCGACCACCACCAAACACCAATCACACAACATGCGGGTTGACTGTCTTGCCCATGGACACAGCGACAGTATGCGCTCTGGGTGGGGACTCAAACCGGCAACCCTTCGGTCGCAAAGAGGAGCTCCTTCCCACTGTGCCGCGCCATCATTTAGTGGACCACAAAAAGTACATGTAAATAATAGTCACTTTCTTCATAATATCGGCAGCTATCAGTTCTGTGTTGATAAGTGGTGTAGTCTAAATCTTATTTCTTTAGCATTAGGTTGGGTACATCCTGGACAGTAACCAGTTAGCCGCAGGGCTGACACAGAGACATACACAGACAGACAATTCAAAACTGTAACACTAGGAGGACCTGTTGACTCCACTGAGAAAGATGTTGTGTTGGTTGACACAACTGAGCCCACTTACGTATCTATCACAACATACAATAAAAAATGCTCTGGCCACAACTATTACGAGTGCAGTATTTTACCGTAAGGCAGGCTGTATGCTCTTTGTTGGTAGCATGTGTTAAGTGGTATCGCTTGCATGGGCTCAGACACTTTTTGCCTGGTTGTAAGAAATGCAGAGATGGTGAGACATTCCCCATGGTGCTCTGCCCTACAGCCCCTTATTTCACAAAGCCTATTTTTGTGGCGGGCCTGTCAAAAGGTGCAGAAATGATTTGGCAAGCGGCTAATGGAGAGCTACGAGGCTTGTCTCACGTCCTGTCCATTCACTTTGAGAGAATTAGAGTGTGAGAGTGGTGGCGACAGCAGCACTAATGTAGAGCCCACAGCCGCTGATGGCAACCACTGCGCACAGTCATATCGGATCAGTCCATGGGAGCAGCCAGGACTGGAGGATCATTATATTATCTTTGCATACTTATATGGGCTATATATATGTCTAGTGGTGGTTCAGCTCGCATATGTTCATTACTGTCAGTGTTAATACTTTAGCCAAAGGTCATATTTTGATGGCATAGGTTTGCTTGTGGCTTTCTGGGATTTTGTTAGGATTATAACTCAAAAATTAATGGTCGTATTTGGATTACATTTTCAGGAAAGGTCACAAAATTGGCAAAGGAAGAAAGTAATAACATCAGGATATTTTTGGGAAAGTATTCTGTACAATTTCAAGATATGGACTGTAGGGTATATGCTCGAAGTTACATTAGCTTAATATTTTAATTAAAACAGATACGTAATAGGTGGCGCACCATACAACATAAATATACTGTAGTAATACAGTGAGTCTATATTTTGTTAATTGTTGAGTTCTTTGAACATCACAGAGAATATTCTAGAAGTGAAGCAAAAATACTGATTAATAGAGAAATGTGGTTTATGGAATTTTATTGGAAAAATAATCAACAGACAGCATTTGAATATTAGAAATATGCAAATAATCCATTAATAAATAACAGAAGGAATTATGAATTGACTGAATTACCCTAATGTTTTACATCAGCCACTTAGCTGAGATGGAAATTCTCACTAATGGCAGGTTTTAAAGCAAAAGTCACAGCTTCTGTCCATAACCAAAAATTGCATTGCTGTTTGACAAAGGCAGTTCTTCACAGCTACTTAAAAAGGAGGAAACTTATGCATCAGATCAAAAATGTCTATATATCGTAGCAGCGGTCCAAAACACATCTTTCGAGTAAAACTTCATCTCTTTGTCCAAAAATCTCTTTCTCCCATGAGGTCTCTCTTCCACATTGTGGACTTCTCGAGTCTTGAAACAGACTGAGGAACTGGTTGGGGCTGGTTACTCCTTGCAGCAACCCCCCAAGCCTTTGTTCAGACATAACGAGCAGGAAAAGTCAAAGTCTGGCATAGTGTTACCTGAATACACGTAGTTAAATACACATTTCACATCAAAACTGTACACACAAACATATTATGTAAACATGTGATATTATGTACACACATCATATGCAGTTCTTTTCTTGAAAACATTATCAAACTGACACACGGAGTCACAAAGTCTACCAGGGCATGCGGCCCCAGGCTAGGGTCATAAAAGTAACCCGAGATGCAGGGTCCAACACACTGACAAATGGTTAACTCCATTAACACAGCATTGTGTAATGACGTCTGTACAAGTTGGGGTCCGAGTCTAAAGAACGAATTAATCTGTTAATCACTTTCTTCAATTCTTGGTTTGTTTGTAGTCTTTGATCTCATCAAAGGAGTGGCTGGTCACATCTTTATACAACCACATTGGAATTTCCTGTTTGGTCCTCCAAAGGTTATAGATCAATGTGATAAGAAGTACTCATGGTTACTTAAAAACAGATATCCTGCTGAGTCTGTTGAGGTCAAGAGGTCAGTTACACTACAGGACAAACATACTTTGACCACAAGGGGTCAGTAAAGGAACAAGGAACAAATGCTTTGTACCCCAATGTACTGTATAGAGCAGGGGTGTCCAAACTTTTTTCACTGAGGGCCACATATGAGAAATTTATACCGAGGAGGGCCACTTGCTGAGGTGACTGATTTTGCTTCACCAAAAGCCCTCTTCAGTTGTATCTGTTTTCTAACCACTTCAGGTTCAGGTTTATTCACTTATTGTCCCTCTATATTACAATAACCACACAGAAAAGTGGACTTGGAATATGTAGAGTCAAATGCAGTAAAAATACCATTTGAGCCAATTGAGAGGTAAGCCTGAGGGCCACAACAAATTGATCTGCAGGCCGCATTTGGCCCCAGGCTATAGTTTGGACACCCCTGGTATAGAGCATTTATCTAAGAGCTAAAACATCACAGGTGTCAGTCCAGGTCGGCACAATTATATGACATTTACCATTGTGAGGTAGGGTCGATGCCTTGGAGAAACTGGTGCTCTCCGATGCCTTCTAGGTACTCATGCCAATATAGTGTGTATTTTATGCAGCTTTGTAAAAGACCTAACTTTAGGAGCAAAAAGCATCGAAACCGTTGGCCACGTAAACTGCAGCTTGAACATACAATATTGTTTACTTTGATTTGTATAGCTTTGTAGGGAAAGTTCAAGCAGTCATGCTGGTGAGAGCAACCGGGGTCTCTGGATATTATCATGTATCGGTGATTGTCAAGTTTGTACACGTTCTGTCTGATCTCTATAGTCCTGGTATGGTCCTATCTAAATATGTACTTTATATGCCATGCCTCTGTGTATTGGGACTTCTCATTGAAATGAGTTGAATTTTTATCTGGTACATCTTTACCCATGTGAGATTAATGCCTTTGTATGGGAAATAAAGAGAGCTGAGCAAACCAAGCAACACTTTGAGTTAGTGGATAAGCTACAGCACTCTGCACTTCAAAACCCCACACTGGGATGTTTGTGTATTAAATGAATCTGAATAATGTGTGAGAAATCTTACATTATGGTTTGTGTTGCATACATTTATGACTCGGGTACCTATGGGTGATGGTCGTGTATGTAGAACAGCTTCACAGCAGCATACAAATCAGCCAAGACATGATTTAAAGACTGATAGCCCACCTTGACATATTAAAAGATCTGAAGAAGACAATCTGTGCATTTTGACTTCAATATATAGTAGTTACATATTTGTTAGTATTGACAAGTCAGGCATTAGAGCATTAGTGAGTCATTCATTATATTTTAAGAAATGAATGAAGATATCACGTTGTTAAGATACTGCAACATTTTGACTTACCTCCACTTAACTCACCAGTTACTTTTACCACACACTTTGCCATATAGAGAGCAGATTGGAAAAATATTATTACCTCTACTCAACTCGTATATGAGATATATATCACTCTCTCTCGCTCTCTGTTTTCTTTTCTTGTGTTCGCAAGGACCATAAGAAAGCTGTACTGTAACTGTGAGTTACTGTATACTGTACTGTTACTGTATAGTTTTGGTGCCTGTGAACCATTAATATTTTGTCATTTTTATTTGATAGATTCTGGAATGGCTCATTTTGTTGTTAAAGTCACTGTCCACGTACTTCCCCCAACTTTCCCCACAGGTTTGCCTGTAGTGAATTCAAATGAATGCACTCAGCAGGTGATTCAACAAGGGTTGTATTAAAGATTCAGCCGAGTGGATTCCCTGGTGTGCGGTGAAGCAAACAGGTGGAATACAATGTCCCTATAAGTCCTTAACTTCAAACCAATAGTGCCAATGTATAAAATATGTGCATAATGCTGCAGTATCCATGCCATAGTCAGCAACTATTAGTGTTAAACTATAATAATGTCTGAAATGTATTGATTTGATGGTGTCTTTATTGCTGCGTGGGATCTATGTAAATGTATATCTTTAAACCATTTTTTCAGGGTTTTTTTCCATTAGGGGAAGCAAGTGAGAGGCACTTCTCCCACCAGCTTTGGTCCTAAGGCAGGCTGCACACTGGACAATTGCTCCAGCTCTGACACTGAGACATACACTGACAGAAAGCCATTAACCTCTCTTACAGGTCATTTATGAAGTGCCCTTTAAAATAATATAACAAATATAGGTTTTGACAGTTGGAGGAAATGTAGAGTCTACTACCTGTCTAACTCTGACATCAAGATTGAGAATCCACTGTGACATTTACAAATCTAAATCAATCATGTTGTTGAGGCATCCATATGTTCATACATTTGGATTTGTTCACGAATCTTAAAAAGCCATTGACTGTTTTACAACCACATCCTCAAAATCAATTTAGCAAAAATTAGCAATTAGTTAATAAAGCTTTACATACAGTTTTTTATGTGTGGATAAAGTTTAGTTTAGTTTTGTGGCTTTTTGACAGCTTTGACTTGAGGAAATACTTCTACTGTCAGGGTTATGTGACAGTTGTGTGTTTTGTACATTTCCTGTTTTATTTTGTCATCTGTCAGAGCTCTCCTCTCGTTTCTGTGTTACTTCCTTCCCTCGCTTGTTCCCTCCTTAGTGATTGCCGGCCCCGCCCTAATGCGTCTCACCTGTGTCCTGTTGTCTCCCCCTCCTTGTGTGTATATATATTCTGCTCATTCCCATTGTTCTGTGCCAGTTCGTATTTGTTTGCTTGTTTGTTTTCCCGTGATCTTGTTATCTCCATACCCTAGTGCCTTGTGTTCCTCTAAGTTGATGTCACTTTATATCCAAGTAAAGTGTGTGTTTACCTGCCTCGAGAGTCGTGCGTGTGAGTTCTCGAAATGGATCCTTGACATCTACTTAGTAAGAACTATGGGACTTACCCCACTTAAAATGGTCTGATAGAGAGCCAGACTGACCGTTCATCAATTCATCATTTTAGATTCAACATTTCACTTCTCCACATGCATGTCTTTGGGAGGTACATGCAGAAGCCACTGTACCAGCAGAGAACTGAGTCAGCCTTCTCAAGGATTGAACTCATGGCCTGTGTGTGCACCCCATACCCATACAATGCCTAATGAGAAATGTGGACTAAAGCAAAGTTGGTTATGGGCTTGAATAATGACATGTACAGGATGAAATTTTAATATACAGTGAGTTGTGGATTGAATGGAATTTGTATGACACTTGTAACGCAGTAAATACAAGAAATAATGTTAGCAATGTCAAAGCATTTCTATATTTTCCTTCAGATTATAGTACCTATACAATTATGTAAGTTGTTTTGAAGATAGAAATTATCAGATAGATGCTTTTAATGATGCAAGATATAATAATAATGATGCAAGATATAATAATAATAACAAGTAATATTACCCTTCAGTTATACCTCTATAACCAAATTTGACTCCTGTTTATGTAATTCTTTTTGTCCTATATACACAATCATACACAACAGTACACAAACATGAACACATCAAACACATTTAGTTTAGTAATTCAGTACCAGAATTGGCATCTCTTGTAGATCATGAATTCAAATCCTGCTGCTGTGTGGTCATTAACTAAGCTCAATACTTTTCTATTGGTCCGAACTGAACAGAATTCCTTGTGTCCCCTGGTGTTCCCTTGTGTACAATTTTGGGAGATTATGCCCATTAACAAAAGTACAGCTGTCATCACTTTGGCAAAGGGGCCTCGGTGAACCTTCGTGGATTTATTGAATGATATATCAATATGAGGTCTGAAATATGCAGATTATCTTAGAGCTGGGTGTAAAGTGAGAGGCAGTTAATCATTTTAAACCTGGCTAGGACACTGTGTTTGAAATATTACAACAAGCAGTGGCCATTAGCAAGATCCATGGAGAAAAGAGATGAAAGAATATAATATAAACCTCCTGGGCGACGAAATTATTGTTTTTTTTACCGGTGTTGGTTTGTTTGCTGGTCTGTTTGTCTGTTGTAAAGACAACTTAAACAGTAATAGCCAGATTTTAAATAATGTAATAATGGACCATGGTTTTTTCGACTTTGGCAAGGGTCTATGCTTTCTATTGTCTACTCCAGAAGTTTGATTCAGTTTTGTAGCCTGATGGTGTACTCAATTTAGCACTAATATTATTATAAAATATAATTATATTTTCCTCCCATGGACCCACCACCCGCGGGAGGTACCATGGTGCAATGTGGATCAGGCAGTGGTCGAAGGCGGGAGTTCCCTACTTAGACTGCTGCCTCCGCAACCCGGTTTCGGATAAGCGGAAGAAAATGGATGAATGGATGGATAATTATATTTTTCTGATTTTTCAACTAAGATAAAGATATTTTTGGCTTTTATTGACACAGTAAACTGGGCATGCATTTCCAGCTTTGAATATGGGCCGTGCTCTCTACTGACTGAGCTAAACCTTGGCCCGTAATGTAGTATTCATGTGCAAAAAGTTGCTATATGTGATTCTTTCCCTGATTTTGCAAAAAAAAATAAAAATCCTGCTTTTTATCCTTGACACTATGATGACTTTATAGCTTCTTATCATTTGAAGCTTGCAGGTCCACCTTTGACCTTGAAAGTTTTTATAATATTTCCATACACAAGCCACATGAGACGGCCTCGCTGTGAACTTTGAGAGACCTCGAAGTCGAGTAATGTGAAGGTTGCTTCTGTACAAAGAATATCCATACAAAATATTTCAGGAGTTTTATAGAAAGACATATTTTGACTGGTAGAGAATTGAATAAGTACATGTTGGATTTGTGGGTTGTATGCACAGCACAGTGAGGTCTAATCAGATCATATCAGAAATTATTTTTTGAATTTACATCCTATGGTTCAACATGGTACGAACTGCCAGTGACTGTTAGGGGAAGTCAGTTGATGGCAAGCTCTTGGTCAGGACTACCGTCTATATGTTTGAGGTTGATGGGTGAAACTGGAGACCCACTCAAGCATGCAGAAAACATTCAAACCCCACACAAAAATGCTTCACTGGGTCCAGAAAATGAACTCAGTGAAATGACTGGAAAAGATTGTAATTGGCTTTTCTCCTCGTTGAGTTTTAGCACAATTGTACATATCTTTGGAGTATCAAATGACTCCAGTGTCAATGCTATGGCAAAGAGACGTAGGAACTGTGGAGAATAGTGAGACAGAGAAATGTTCTGTTCCACTTTGAGTTTCTCTCTGTGCTGTTACGCTTTCAATATTTACAAAAAGTCTTTATATTTTTTCAGAATAGTTTTGATTGCTTTTCTTTTCCATGGAGGTGATGATGAGTATCCCTGTCAAGTGTAAGACGAGCTTGGTCTGTCAGGAAGAAAAATAGCAAGAGTAAAACTAAATATGCCACTGTTTGATTTAGTTGTACCTTTGTTAGGCAGGTCTGGTTTCTCATCATGCTGTTTGGATCCAGTCTTATAACATAACCCTGACACGTGGATAGACAGACCGACAGCAGCATAGAAGGGAGAGACTTAATATTTCACATCCAATGCATTATTTATACCAGCGACCGGTTGGCTCGGTTTGCAGCCGGCTCTGGGTGAATGGAGAGTTTTCATTTGGCGCCACGTCTCGGTCTGGAGTGTGTGATTGGAAAAACAGTGGATGAAAGACAAAGATGAAAGCTGCAGCCCAGAGGCGCTGACTGTCAGGTCCATCTGTTGGGGATGTGAGGCAGGCTTTAGAGGTGGACTGTGGTCATATGAGGTGTGACTGTGTTCAGTGGACTACAGAGGTGGACAAACTATCTGTAAACAGCAAACACTAGTGCTGCAGAAGAAGACTTAATCTGTATTATGATCTGATGTAGAATAATAATTTCATAGTACAATGTTTTTAGCGTTGTATTGAAAGTTAAAATTATTTAGGGAATGAAAAATAAGATATTATAGGCTAATTGTCTATAAAGTACAAATAAGCATTTGCATTTTACTTTATGGTTGACAAGATAAATAATAATTATTAGCCTATTGTATCCATTTTATGAATAATAATATAGGCTTATTAATAATAGGCTAATAATACAATTATGTATAGGCAAAAATATACTTTGATGTTGACAGCTCCCGCGCTCATGTGAGGGCGGGCTGTGAGCGCCAGTCTCCGCCCCTGCCCCCCTCTCATTGGACAGAGCGCTGTGGAGGCTGCGGGAGGGGACCACAGGCGTTCAGCGCGGCTCTAAGGCTGCTCAGCGGGACTTTCCTCCGGTGCACACCGGAGACACTACACTCAGCCCGGCCAGTCTCACGGAGTATCAGCCGTGGCTCTGGGCGCTACATAAACGCGCACAGGTGGACTACTGAGTGCGGTCGGAGAAACCCGTGAAGAGCGTGGACACTGCGCGAGGCGAGCCCATGGAGGCACGGCGCGATGCTGTGCACACGGAGAACGAAAACTTTGGTTTCGACATGCGTAATCCTGAGTGGCATGACCAACATAGTGTGCCTGCTTTACGTGGGCTGGGTGACCAATTATGTGGCCAACGGGGGTCCAAAAGTTAGCGAGAGCCAGAGCCCCGGGGAAGCGGACAGAAAGTTGGACGAAGACAGCAAAGGGGAGACGCTGAAGATTATCGAGAGACTGGAGAGACTGGAGAGCGTGGTCAACGAGCACATCAAAGGTAAGAGCCCCGATGTTTACAAGCGTCTTTGGCACGTGGTTAGTAAGTCTATCATACACGAGGCAGGTGCAGTAGTGGGAGCCGACGAAGTTGTGAGAAGTGTTTGAGTGGTGGTCGTGAGACAATGCACAAACCAAATTTACCAACGTATTTAACCTCACAAGTATGACATCATATTCATACTCATGGGTCTGTGTGGGTGCTCTTTATATCTGGGGGTTATTGTGATCATCCATCAGTCTTAAAACCTCAACCTAAAATCAATTTCACGTGGATCTCAAAAGAAACTAAAACACTAAAACAGTGTCAAAGATGCTTTGGACTTCTCCATCATGATATAGCCCAGAACCGGTGCTACCATTAGGCAAAAGTAGGCTTAGGGCCCCAAGCTTCCAGGGCCCCATAAATGAAGCCCAAAATAAATATGTTGTGGTAATTATTAACTTAATATGGTAAATATAGCTGTGGGCTGACCATCAAGAATACTTAAAAAGCACCAAATTCAGAGGGCCCCCTGCCCATGTTTTCACCTTGAGCCCAGAAATCTCTAAATCCACCCCTGATACAGTCTAGATTATTAATAATACATTTACCTTTTCAGTCTTCCTCAACAGCTGGAAAATAGCCTAGCGTTAATTACTAAATATTACAGTAGCTCCATATATCTCTAAGTAGTTACAGACGTGGTAAATGAGGCGGACATAGGCTTAGTCCCCGGGGTCTAGTCCAGTTGTGATTCATGTAAGTGTAACTCTAGTGAGGATGGTTCTGTTTTCATGCATTAAAGAGAATATTTTATCTCACAACTTACAGCCAAGAAACTGTAACAGCATCAAGTACATGGTAAAAATAATTCTTATAACAGTACAACATATGACTCATAATACTCAACATCTTGTACAGGCTTAGTTGATGGCTTACTTTTGAACACTAGGGGGTGCACCATAGCAGTGTAGTAGTAGCATCAGGCACTCTCGGCACAGGGCACGCTCATCAACTATGCTCTCTAAAATTTACATTTGAGACAATATATTTTATTTTATCAAAGTAAACCTTTACTTATATTCAGGCACTTTTTAGGAATAAAGCTATGTTTGATTTATTTGCAAAATATCAAGTTATTTTGATCAGATGAAGCTGGCATGTGTCATATTTTGCATAATGATTTGTGGAGCTGATATTTGTCATTGTGACGGATGGCTGATCTGAGAGCATCAAATCCACTGACAGTTGGTGTCCCACTTACTGTTTGTGTCATCAGTCTTTAAAAGCCTCAGCCAACTCTTCATATCCAGCCTACATTTAGCAATCAGATTAGGTCAGCCGTCTCACTATCCCGGCAACAGCTGGACCTGCCATACCCAGCGTCACAATATATAAGTACATACTGTATACTGTACAGGGCCTAATTTAGTGTTGCTTCAGCATCTCTTTACTGCTCATAAACTCCTCAAAAGTAGGCCATAGTGCATTTAAACACCTTGAATAAACCTGAACTAAACTAGGACAATACCAGAGACTAGGAAGAGATGCATTAGGCAAAAGAAGGCAGCTGCTTAGGGCCCCAAGCTTCCAGGGCCCCATAAATGAAGCCTAAAGTAAATATGTCTTGGTAAATATTAAAGTTAATATTGTAAAATAGGATTAAAAAGCCAATCCACCTCGCCAGTTTGGCTTTTTCTCTGTATGGTAAAGCTGTGGACCAACAAATGAAGATAATTTATAGAAGGCCAAATGCCGAAGGCCCCCTGCCCGCAAATCTCTAAATCCGGCACGGACTAGGAATATGAGATGGTGATATGAAATCGAACTGTGATATGAAGTGATGACAATCTGCTAATCTGGGAAGATTGTTGAATTGTGATACAGTGCATGATTAATTTATGCTCTGCTCTTTACTGTCGTTTTTACTCTAACAATGCCAGTGTTAATATTAATATAAAAAGCATTGGAATGGTTGTATGTACATTGAATTTGTATAATAATAAAAAGGTGATCTTATATTTTTACCATATCGTCCACCCCTATTAGGAATACTACCACAACTAAACCAGGACTAAACCAGGACTAAACCAAAGAATAGCTTGAACCAGCGTTAAAAAAGTACTGAACCAAGGCTAAACTAGATATATGATAAACCACACCAGGACTAAAGCATGTCTAAACCAGAACTAAATTATGTTGAAACGAGATGTTTATGGAGAGAAGTTAGCTTGCACTACCAGAGATAAACTATTTTAACTTACAATTATTCATTGATATTGTTGTTTCATTCACGAGCTGGTATTACCCTTTGCTACATATATTAATAATGCTGTAGTGAGATGTAGCTGTACATCAAACAACTTTATCTTCTCTCCTCGACACAGCCCATGATTTACTAAGTGAGCTCGGAATTTAGGAGAAACATCCACTGCGCCACAGTGCTGGATAAATAACACAGAGAGAGGCCCCATAGCGAACTGCAGGCTCCAGCGGTGTCAGTACAATGAATACAGTTTATTCTGCTTTGTGTAAAATTAGCAGTTTTTTGCTTATTCAAGTTTTATAGTTACTGCATAAACATTATATAAACATATCAGAAGCTCACATGGGCTAAGGCTGCCTCTGCCGGTTTGCTCAAGACTTACAGAGGATCCTGTTGAGTAATGTTTCAAAGGCTCATTTCATAAATATGCTGGGAGCTAATGGCATTAGACAAAAATTGCACTGATGATCTCTTAAAACTTAAAAGAACACCATAGAAGATTTAATCGAAAAAATCCCTTGTGATTGTGACAAAAAAATATATAAAAAAAACTCTAAAGTCTAAACTTGAATTGTGGCTCATCATGTTATATATGATGTGTTTGCTGATATCGCGTCAACAATACTGGAGAGCCTTACTGTAAACCTAAACTGACTCCTCTTCAGTGGAGCTTTTGTTGCCAGTGCAGCAGTGACGTGCACTCATCGTCCTCCACAATGCGGCCTGATAAAGTAGTGAACTGTTGACTGTGCTGATAGAAAGTGCTGGGGTTATGGGGGGATGCTGTGGCGAGTAAATCTACCCTCAAGCGTGGTTGGCACTCTCCTCTGCTCCACTCACCCTGCGGCCATTGCCAGATTACATTATCAGCCCGCCGCTCATGTGTTTATGAGTTTATTGTCGCGGATACAAAAGAGCAGAGCGGCAGCAGCAGACATACAACTACAACCAGTTTTCAAGAAAGATAACTCAATAGACAGCAGTAGGCCTAAATGAAGAAATGTAATTGAGTTTTGAATAATAGACTTGTCATGACAGTGATGGAGTGCTGAGTCACCGTGAGTACATACAGTTTGCATCAGGGTTAGACAGCATAGCATCTGAAGGTCTTAAAGGGACAGAAGGACTGGACACCAACAGAAAGAGAATTTAGGACCCCCTTAAGACCTTGCAATAATTGTACCATCCATCCAAAACACCTGCATTGCCAAAGGACCACTGCATAGCATTTTGGTTCGAAAAGTCATGAGGCGAAATCTAATACATGTAAATTTTACAGCTTTATTATTAATCTATACTTGTCTGTGTAATTGTATTTATCTACTGCAGGGGAATAAGTTGTCAACATACTGTATAGCTTGATCAGAACTCTTGATTAGACTTGCACACAGCATTTTCTGTTTTATCTCTGTGATATTTGCCGGGATAACCCAATTGCGGATCAGGAGGAACAGAGCAGAGCGGAGTCAAAGTTTTCTTGGTGCAGACCCAAAGTGCGTTTTATTTACCACCAGACCCAAAAATA
>JAVQKC010063641.1:0-27139 GCA_036025475.1 Philypnodon macrostomus
ATATATATATATGTATATATATATGTATATATATATATATATATATATATATATATATGAACTTAACCTTTTAACAAATTGAATGCATCTTTTTTTTAAATTATTATTTTAAAAATTCAATTAAATTTAAATTAAAATTAAGGCATGCTTAAAAAATGTAATCTTTAATTGTGTGTGTGTGCGCGTGTGTATATATATAATAAAATATATTATATATAATTCCATTTTGCATATATGGAAAAATGTTTACATAGAATTTTATGGGCATAGAATTTTATAGGTATGAAATTTGTTTAGTTTAGGAGTCTCCAGAAATAATGTCAAGCAATAAATGACAATAAAAGGCCAGCCCATCCCATCATCATGTCTGGCCTCTACATTTTGATTGACAGTGTCATATTGGTAAGGAGGGTTATGAACCACAAAACAAGGGTTAAAGGGAAATTGACCCAGCGGTTGACGGGTGAATGATACATAGAGCTGGAGGTCTTTAATCTTGCTGCTGAGCTTACATGAAGCTTATATAACAAATTACAATGACTGCAGAGCAATACATCACCCGATGGATCTGCTTCTGCATTTTTGTTTTCTCTTCATCTCATCCACTGCCCATGAGAGATAGTTGTAGATTTTCAGGCATATAGAGGGATACAGGTTGTGTAGACTAAATATGATTTTGATGGGTGGACTGTCAAAACAACAAGGTGCATGGGAGAAAACAATATGATTTTCTGTGTTTTCATTCAACGATGAATAACAAAAACAATTATAAACAATAATTTTTGGACTAACAAAATGCATTGCATTGTTCTCTACAATATCGGTTAGCCAGTGTTATGTGCTTTACTAAGGGCTCTTATTCATATCTGAGAATCTGATATCTTGATCCTTAAAGCATAACAATTGCGTAGGACAAAAAGTACTTGAGCAAAATATTACAAAAGACTGGATTTGAAGTTGATTGTTTGAAAAATTAAAGTAAGGGCAGGTGAAATGACATTTGTATTCAATGAGAATTATACTGGGAATAAACAACAATATATAGACGTGTAGCCCCAGTTAAAAATCTATTTATTTTATATTAATATGACTAGCCTCTATGGTCTCATTTCAATGCTGAGTATATGGCATCACACACACACACACACACACGCACACACACATAGAGATATATCCAGCTTGATAAGAGGGTCCCTGTCTGGCTTATAGCATGTCCTTGCTGCACCTGGCCAATGATAAAAAGTACAACTTTTCTGATAAGGCACAAGTCGAAACAACAGTGACCAGGTGCAGATTATTGGTGAGGTAAGGTCTGTCTTGGTATGCAGAAGGAGGCAGATCCCTCTGATAACTCTGCAAAAATAGATTCAACTTCAGCACCATGCTTAGATGTATTCTGCTGTTCTGATCTTTTCAGACTAGTGTAAGGCCAGAGGTCATCATAACCACTCACCAGACTTTAGCTGCAGATATCCTGTCAGAATGCCAAGTCCTGACCATTGTTAATGCAGTTTCACAGGTACCACACATCTGCACACGTTTAAACTTTAAATACAAAGCCTCATACATTATTATTACCTAGAGAGCTGGACAATCTACCACTTCACACCCAATATTTTTTCTTATTCCGTAACACTGGGTTTATCATTTTGACTACTCTAACAGGCTATACATTTTCAATTCAGTATAGTGTTTTTTATAACAATTTAGAACAGGGGTGTCCAAACTATGGCCCGGGGGCCAAATGCGGTCCGCAGAGTAATTGTTTGTGGCCCTCAGGCTTACCTCTCAATTGGCCCAACTTGTATTTTTACTGCATGTGACTCTATATACCCCAAAAAGAAAGCATATATGTTGTTGGTTCTAATATAGAGAGTCACTAAGTGAAAAAAAAAAACCTGCCAGAAGATATGTGGCCAAAAAACAGATCCAACCGAAGGGGACTTTTGGCAAAGTTAAATCAGTCACCGGAGAGTGGCCTTCCTCGGGATTCATTTTTGTCAATGTGGCCCTCAGTGAGTTATAACCTCGTCCATTTGAAGCATCTATAAGCGGCATACTCAATAGATTGTTATTACATATTTATGAATGTTTTATTGTTGTCAATAGAGGTGAGCTGTTCTAAAGTATTATTGTTTGTGTTAATTGTGTTAAGTCGGTTTTTCTCTTATTTTTACCTAAACCCATAAGCATAAAAATCAAAGAATGCACTGGATGCTCATAAAACCCTTTTACTGTTGCAATTTGGAAAAATACCACGATATAAGTATTTGGTCATTTCACTGGGGACCAATTACTAAACACATTCAGATTGTACCTTGTAGGGTGATTTGTACTCTTTATAGTCCTGCCCAACATAAAAAAATGAATCTATGAAATACAATATTATATGGCCTGTGAGTAATGGAATTTACCATGAGCGGATGCCGGTGTAATCAGTAGCAAACTAGGATAGCACTCCTGCCAGAGTCTAACAGTTGCAGATCATTTGCAGATTCCTATTACAGCTATAGTGTAAATGTGTACTCCATATGCTTGTCTACAGACTTTCCTGCTATTAGGGTCAGCTGAGGATAACAATGAGCCAAAGTTTTACAGTGAATCGACCATTCATTAATTTTCATAAAATCTTCTGTTTATTGTTTACATATTTTCCTGGGACACTTAATTCAGTAATAGCCTCAAAATATAGTGTTTTTGTTTAACCCAGTTGCATATTCCTACACTTGGCCAGATTTTACTTTATGGTAAAAAATAGTAAATAATAAAATATAAGTAAAATAATAAATAAAAGTATATATCATATATTAAAAAAAGAATTAATCCTGAATTTAGATGTTTATAATTGTATTAATACCTACCATGAAGAATTAATATATTATTTTCGGAACGATTGTGTTTACTGGTGTACTACCTTCAACAAACATCATTGGTATGAATATTGCCATTGAATAAAACTCTTTTCCTGAATAAATTCTCTTCTGAATCATTGTTTAGTATTGTGACTTTTAGTGTTATGATTATACTGTACATGTCTATAGACTATGGTCTCTTCAAACTATACTGAAAAAATAATTATTTAACAATGCAGACAATACCTGCACATCTCTTGAAACTCAATCCCGCACCCACCCAAGCACACGAGACCTCAGGACCATCTCTCTTGCCCCCGTCTCTCAACAGCTTTTGAGGACTAAGTATAAAATAGCCAGCCGCACTAACAGTATCTGTCCGTTGCAGGATACATATAGTGGGTACGTGGAGAGGCTCAGGTAAGAACTCGCATCAATCTGTCACTTGCTTCCCTCGGGGCGATAAGAGAAATTCCAACAGGGAGATAACGCTGGACATTCAACTTAATTCCAAAGGAAGAACTTTTCATCAGAGGGTCACATATTAGCTTTCAGAAAAACGGGCTGCTGCAAGTTGCCTATCTTTTCCCCTCTCCTTTGCTTGCATCGCGCTGTCAAAATATGAGACTGACATTGTTAAGCTAAACATTTTACATTTCCAAAGCAGACAAACAGGTCCAATTTTTAGTTCATATTTCATCTCCATGTTTGGCTCGTGTGAAATCAACTTGTTAGATAAAACGCTGACCGTACCCTTATAGTATCTCGAATGTGTTGGGCCAACGCATTACAAAGTTTACAAGAACTTTCAAGGTCAGGAATGATTTTCTTCGGGCAATACTTGATGTTCAGAGGATTTTCTGCCCAGTTGTGCATCTGATAGTGAATGTGGAATAGCATTTCAGGAAAAATTTTCTCAAGGTATGGTACCATGATGATCAAATGTTGCAGTATCAGTAATGCTGTTTGCTGTCTCAAGGTATTGACTGAGTTGAATGAAATATTTTGACACTTACATTGTAAAAAGACAATAATACATTTATTTATTTTTAGCAATTCAGATGAACCGATTTTACAGCCTAAACTTCAACACCGTGGATACTGTCATATACCGTTGTATTTTAGGTTATGTTAATCATACTGTCAGAATGCCATACCACCCCATCCCTATCTGATTGTCATCTTTGTGAATAAACAATTTCTCAAGTCAACCAAAGTACAACATTGTAAATCCCTGTCATTTTGCAAGCTGCGGTGGCTAAGGCTTGCCATGTGTCTAAAAACCAAACCCACATTCCTTCAAGTCAAGCACTGAAAAGAGCAGAATCGCATCACTAATTTGGGATGTACATGGCTTTGGTTAAAGTTAAAAAGTTCAGCTAAATGGATTTCATTAAACACAGCTGGAAGCAAGTAAAAACCCATCATTCACAAATAATCACTTTTTATTTTAGATTTCAGATTTTTTTTTTTCATGCTAATTATAGTGTTGTTTGTCAGACATTATGCTAAACTAAGGACATATTGCCACAGTATGTAAAAGCACATTTATTACCATTATGGGGTGTACAGATGGACTCTCAGCAAGCAGGTCATTGGTTAAATCTTTGGGCCAGTGTGCAGGTTCTCCCTGAATTTCAGTGGGTTCTCGCCGCCTTCCTCCCACGAGATATGGTACACCTACATATTTTTTAAATAACTCTCTTTTTTTTCTTTTTATAAATGTTAGAATAAATTGACTGTGTATGAGAATATGTGAAAGCAAATGAATGCATTAATAATTTCACTAGGGTGTATTCTAAAGTACTAGCACATCCACATAATGTAAATCTGACTATAGACAATGCATACAAAAATAAATAAAGCAAAAATCTACAGCATTCTATAATATATCCAAGATGTATATAAACTAAGACAGTGCAGAACTGAAAGGGGAAAAAAGCTGTCATTGTTACGTGAAGACAAGCGCTTCCATACTGAGACAATTGATTAGCTTCGTAGCTGCAGCCATAGCCCTTACTCAGCTAGGGTTGATGTGTAAGTGCAAGTCTGGCTTTTTTTCCACTAGGATCATATGGATCAATACGACATGGCACATTTAGGAGACCCCTACACCATACCCTGGGACTATGGAGAGGCACAAATTTAGCCCCTTGCCTCACCATCACCACCTCTGCCTTTTTGCTGATTGCAAGGGGGGGAGGGTTGGGGTGGTGACAGTAATAGCCAGGCCAATACTCTATACACCTTTGTTCAAGTGCATGACCAAACGATAAGCTTTCTGTTGTTTTATTTACTACTTCTGTGTGGTATTTGTCTCGATAGGCTTTTTTTTTTTTTTTCAAAGTTATTTATTGCATTGATAAGTCACATTACGGAATATGACTCTTGACCTTAGATTTAATAGCCGTTTTTTGTTAGGTTTTTGTGCAGGGAGCGATGAACAATCAAGATGTCCCCCCCGCAAACAAGACTTATGGGCAGGTGGAGAGGTGAGATAAACACAATTAAAGGTGACAGCCAAAAAATAGACTGTCACACACGAAATTGTCACTCAAGGGCAACACAAAGTAAACTCAGGATGCTATGATATACTATTGTGTGTTATGCATATTGTAATCTAGGACTTCTGATAATTGACTGATTAGAGTCACTTTTTGGTTATAATCCAGTCAACCCTTGAAAACTACCTCTGTATTAATTTTGACTTACATATTTGATATTGTATATTAATTATTTATTTGCTAAAATAACATTAAATTTGCACTTTGACCATAACCAGAATGCAGTCTTTCTTTTACAAACCTGTAAGGATTAAAAATGTAATAATACACATTTTTGTACAGATTGCCTAGCTCGTCTATATACCATCATCAAACTGAAAGTACTAGTTTTATCAAAGGACAAAACTGTGGTTAAAACCTATTGTTTTTAATAGCCCCATGCTGGGTCATTAAAACCGAATGAATTGCTCATTTAGTGCAATACAAACACAACAGACTCACACAATTAAAAGTCCACTGCACCAGTAAAAGTTACGGGGGGCTGAAATTAGAAGCGGAAACAGGGCAATAATACATTCTCAATGGGGTCACCGACGCCGCAGAGCCCCCGCTAATATATTTCTTTATCTTTTCAACTGTGTTAAAAACAGCTGTTTGGGGCTGTAGCAGATAATTCAAGAAAGGTTTTTTTTTTGTCTATGTGAGCTAGCAGGGAGACAATGGGGCCCAATCGATTGAAAAGGAGCTCGACATCCTGCCTTCTTGTCAGTTGAATAAAAAGACCATTACCCCTTCAGCTAACGTTTGATATACACCACCGGGGAAGAAAGAATTAGGACTTTTTACTCACCCATTCCATCAAGCCATATCTATTCTTCTCCTTGCTCCTTTTTTGTCTTGTTTGGCCCAGTTTGTCCCGTAATCATCGCAATCTTTTCCCCATTACCGGGGATGAGTTTAGAAACAATAGGGACAGGGTAATAATTTGGAGGAGCGTCGGCGAGAAGAGAAAAGACAGTGATAATAAAAGGGACTCTGGCCTCAGGTCAAAGGTCAGCCAGTGTTGGTCTTATTTTCAAGCCCTTTTTGGTTCTCTCGAGAAAGTACTTGTGTTTTTCATTACCTTTAGATAGGATTTAACTTGAAAGGCAGCAAAGAAGTAGAGTGTGTTAGAGGTTTGAAATAGCAGAAATTGAAAAGTATAGTTAGATTAATTGTACACATTATGATGATTATACATTTTATGTAAAACAGGGCTGCACAATATCAGAAAACAATGCAATGTCCAATAACTATATTGAGTATTGCAACAACAAAGCAATTGACAACATTGTGATCCCTTTGATGTGATTAAGGTTTAATTTACTGAAAAAAATCTATAAAAATATCAATGAAGTAGTCTTTTTATTTACTGTAAAAGCTGGGACAAAATCAAAACCTACTAAAGGACTGAAACAGGTCAATTCATTAGAAGTTAATTCCCATATATTTGGCAGTGCATATTTGAGGTGACATTATTGAGTTTTTCCACTGTCAATATTGCAATAAAAATAAATTAGCAATATACTGTAATTGTGCAGTCCTAATGTGAATGCACATGTGTATTTGTGTTCAACTATTATAATTTATATCACATAAACCAACAAATGTACACCAAACAGGCAAAGTGGAGGTAGGTGTAAATCAATGTAATGCCCTGTTTTGATTAAAGGGATGCAGACCTGCACCTTGTAAAGCCGTCCGAGGACACAGTTATGCATCAAAACACAGCGTGAGTCCCCTTCTCAGATATGGATCATGGCTCAGATTTAAGCTGATATGCTCAACGCTAACCACCAACCTCCCCCCATTACTAAATTGATTAATACACTCCAATTTTCTGAAAGATAGTTTTCTAGCAAAGAAGAGATCTATTTCGCCCGCAAGATCGAAAGTTAGAAGCTGCGGCATAATTGATGACCTCCCGGGACAAACGCTCTCATATTTATCACCAGCTGACCTTTCCTCCGAGCTCATCCATCATAAATTATAGTTGTACAGCGGTGGCGTGGCCCTCGCTCCGATCTCAGCACAACCTTTTGTCCAGAGGTCCTCTCCTCCGCTTCATTTGGAGCTGTTGGAAGGAGCAGCTTTAAAACCTGCAGTTCAGCACCTCTGCTGTTCAGGGCAGATGGTCATCACCCAAAGCATCTGTCAAACTCAGGCCCCCTCACTAGTGGCTGACCGGCGGCTTCTTCCCGGTGACCACTCGCACATTTTTTCAGATACTTTTTCTTTGTTTCATTTACTTTAACTGGAGCAAATATTTGACTAATTAGCTAAGATCTTTCTACCATGATTCAAGGGGGATTTTGTGTATCTTATGAACTTGATTGATTGATCATTTGTATTAGTAATTAGTTGAAAATGTAGCTTGGTATTTTAAAAAGACAACATGGGTTAGATGGGAGCTAAGAGAAAATAAGTGAGTTTTTTGTTTTCTGTTTCTGACATTTCATGATACTTTATAATCTGGTTCCAATAAAATAAAGTCAACAAATCAATTATTTAAACTACTTTTGGTATATTTTATATATTTTTAAATTAAAAGACAGTTTGACTCTCATATGTAAAGTTAAATTGATGCATACTTAAGTAACCAAAAAAATGAAGAAGACAAATAACAAATATTTTGAAAATTGACTGCATAAACAATCAACAGTGCAGGCCATCTTTATTTTTAAAGTAGCTGAATCAGAAGAAGCCCATCTCAGGCCATTTACTGCTTCCTGCTTTCTTCCAATCCTCCAAGTCCACGTACACACCCACATGCCCTGACTATATGCATCTATAAATATTGATGAGAGGTATAGGGCATTAATGTTAAAACTGAGCTTTGGGGCCAGGCCCTTATGACTCCACTGTTGTGATTAACACAAAGCAAAGGAATAATTTATCATTAGACCCATACTATTTGGGTGGGTTTTCAAAACCTCCCATGTGCTCAGGGTCAGTAATTATATAAGCTAATATCTATGCCAATTATGGATTTAAAGTGCCTTGCTTAATGATGGGTTAAATTGGTATTGTATAGATATAGAAAAACATGCTTTTTAAACATCTTGTCATGTAACCCTAGGTCATATTGAGTCATTAGTCTTGAAAGGATGTAACTTTTATGGGTTTTTATATGAATGCTGAGGACAAAGCATGAGGCAACAGTGGCTTAGAGTGGTGTGAGTAACCAAAAGGTTGGTAGTTCAAATCCACTTACACCCAATTCACCTTGCTTATGTATGACCTTTAGTGTGATTAGTGTGTTTGGTGGTGGCAGCAGAGGCTGAAAGCACGGTATGGTTGCCACATCTCTGTCAGTCTGCCTCAGGGCAAACGTGGTTACAGAGGTATTTTAGCAATGACTGTGTGACTGTGGTGTGAATGGTGTGGAGTGCAATCAACTGAAATGTGTTTAGAAGGTTCTAGATGAAGGTTCTAGTTTCAATACTGTAATGACCCATTGACACTGCATTTGATGAGGAAAATGCTATTTATTATTGGTTCTTAAAATAATTTGTTTTCTTTTGGCAGTCAATCACAGCCCTCCCTGCAGAAGAATCTCTTTAACAGTGACTGAGGAGAAGGACTGAGAAGCGAGCATTTTATGTTTATACATTGTCATTCAGTGCATGACTACCCCGCACTCCCACCAGAGGCAGCCTACAAGTGACCCCTGAAAAGAGGGGGTCACAGATGAGGTCGTGCGGAATGGCCCGGCTGTTGGCTCCAGCACTCTGTGACAGCTTTAAGTAGATCTCTTTTTAGCCATTTATTTGGAGTGTCCGGAGGGAGAGAGGAAGAACAGGATGAACAAGAACAGAGCACGACTTACAAGCGAAAAAGAAACTAGGAATATGGTGCCAGGATGAACTTTCTGTGAATATCTCAGAGAGCATTCTCAAAACCTGCTCTAAAAGAAATACATTTTTATTTATTTTTTTTATGCTGAGTGATCAATGGCCAGTATACAGACACAAATTACACTTTATTTGTAATTTTCTTTGAGTGACATACCAGAGCACTTTCTGTTCCATACGAAAAGAACCAAAACAAGAGTTCGGGTAGGGTTAGTTCATGATTTAACCATAAAGCCCCTGTTTAAGCACCATCTACAATCTTCCCAATACACCTGACACAGTCTACTCCACTGCTAAGCAAAAACATACTTCTTTCATCAACACTCTTGCATTGTACCTGTAATTTTAACAAGCTCAATCCAATACCAACTCTCTCTTCCTGTATAATGCCTCTTTATCTCCAACGCAGCAGCAGGCCATAGATTAGCATTATAGATTCTAATTTGAAGTCTAACACTGCTCTCGCTTGTCTAGAACTCTAAGTGCAAGGGCTGCCATCTGCTTACAATAATGAGCCTGACAACCCTGGTAAATGTGCTTTTTACTATCATAATGGCTGGCGTATTGATCTTAATGGACGAAGCGTTGGCTTGTTCTATCAGTCAGAGACAAAACAGTGGGAGACGCTGCAAAAACACCACTCCGCATCGAACAGATTTGTCGCTCCTAGGCAGCCCTCGTGGTCACTTCATTGATATCATTAAGTCACCATATGTTTTGCTAATTCACCACAGTTTTTCAGGACGCCGTGCATATTAAGATACACTCACCGTGAACTTGCTTGTGACACTGTGAAAGGCCATAAAGAATTTTGGCATCGTATTTTTGCTTCCTTGTCCGTCGTGCAACTGCGTGGGTGTGAAAATTGTTGTTTGTTGCACAGGTTAAAATGGTAATAAAATATAGTGGGGCATATCAAAATAACAATCTGAAGGACTATGCTTTTTTAAGTTTTTTTTGTAATCCAACTACAAGAAATCACAAGCAAGAGTACGCTTTGTGCCGGTGCCAAGCCCAGGTAAATGGAAAGGATTGCACCAGGAGGGCATCAGGCATAAAACCTATGCTAATTAATATGTCACACCGGAAAGAAAAAGGCAACTTTTTTTATCAACTTTAACCTTGTTCCTATGGTCCTACAAAACCTCAAATCTTAGTCTTAGTTTCACTAGCAATATGTTTCCTTATTAAAATATAATGACAAGCCTGTTTGAAAGTGGCACAAAAAAAAACAGATTTGAAATTCTTTTAACATGTACCCGTTTGTAAGCTTCACTTGTTACCAGACGCGTTTGAAGTGGTGGGAAAAGATTCATCACAAAGTCTCATTTGTAACATCATTGACACGGCCATAATGACTCTTTGGCAGTACGGAGTAATGAGTGTCTCTGCCCTTTGACCCCAGCCAATGAACACATTTAGTTTAGGCCAACGCTCAGTGATTTATCTGTGACAATATTATGGCTTCTGAAGTCGTGGAGCATTACACATTGGACATTGAATGGGACAATCATTAACTAGTCAGGACACAGTTTACTTGGACTCTCATTCCAGTGAGCGGGGGCATTCACAATTCTCTCACCTCTCACAGTGCTACTGGTTTATGGACAGAAACTAATGGGACTGCTTTGGTCAAAATAATACATGCTAAAGCTAAATATTAAACTCTGCTAAAGTTGTTAATAAACTTTTTATAGTGGAACAATGTGGCCCCTAATGCAATCATTTTGAGTTATGTGAAATTATAGTGTTTTAGATTTATTGCAAATGTCTTGGATTAGGGCGCCACATTTTTTAGCAACAGAAAATATAGACTATAGATATATAAATCCAACAATGTCATCATATAATTCATTAAATTATCATAACTGTGACCAATGTTGACCAGTGAGACAAAACTTCATGATCAGTCCAAAACATTTCAAACGTTATATTGAATCTGACATTTTCGTCCCTGATTTCTTGTTTATTTGAAATAAGTGGGTATTGAAAATGTGCTCAGAATGTTACAAAGTGATAAATCCTAGTGGTGCATTTTATTGATTCTTGGGGCTGTGTAAACACAAGAAGAAATCTGCTCCATGTAATGACCTCATCAACATGTTCAACAAACTAAACCCCATTATGTCTTGAATAAGTGATATGGAATGGTTCTTGGGCAATAGCCGTAGATCAAGCAAGGTTGCGTTGAATGACAAAAAGAGCTGCTTGGGCTCCCGTCTGATAGAAATTTACACTGAAAATAATCAGATTAATTAAAAAAACTAGGCTGTGGTCAGGTTCAGCCCTGGTTTGGTCCTGAGGTAGGCTTAAGGCTTTGGTTTATTTCTCGTCAAAGTTAGATTAGTTAAAATGACCGAGTATCATCGCAATATTTCTAAAATTGTGCGGTCCTGTGACAACAATCAAAGTTGGATAAAAGGAGAAGAAAGCGCAGAAGAATCAGGAGAGAATGGGTGTCCACTAACAAATCACATACATCTATCACCCTGGGCCTCCTGTAAAGGCCATTGGGTCACTGGTCGTGTTTGCACCAATACCATCATTCACTCAAGGCTCGACAGGGTGGCCGTTCCCAACCCACCACAGTCTGCTATTTCAATCCAGTCAACAAAAGCCCGGGCCATGGCACTGTCTGTTTAGCTAGAGGGGAAAACTGTCAGGAAAAGTAAGACGAATGAGCTGCCCTGATTGACTATTTCCTTAGATAGTGAATCAATGGGCTTATTATCACCGGCAATTACAGTACTAATACAAACAGATGCTTGGGGAAAGACATCTGCTTTAGAGAGATGAGACAACTAGATTTTCAGTCAATAGAGTGAAGAGAGCTTGGATCTCTCACTGGCCCTTAACAGAGGTATTTGAATTCATGGGAGACCTGGGAGCAAATACATGTTTGCAACACACATATATGAGCAAGATTCAGGATGATAATTGTCTGTTAAAAGTGATTCCTTTGAAATAGCAATGCCCACAAAACAAAGTCGGATACAGCAGTGCTTCATCATTTAGCTGATAAACAATTCGAATCTAAAGAGCCTGCTTGATCAAACAGCGTTGAGCGAAAGCAGGCACATACACAGTACATAATGTAATAAAATAAATAGGATAAAAATCAGAAGTAGTCAGAATTGATACTTTCTTAAAATGTCAGAAAAATAGATTTATTTGAATGTTCTTCTTAGACTAGGAAGGTAGTTTCTTTTTTTTGTTTCCTGACAATAGCTTGCTCCATCCAACATATTTGACCAGGACACCAAACATGGCCCATGTCATGTCTTGTTGAAAAAGAATAAAAACCCAGACTTGCTTCGCTTCACTTCCTTATTATGATGTGATTCAGTCCACAGATCTCTACACAGAGCCCCAACACAGACACAATCATTTTTAACACTTTCCCCTCTCCGCCATTATCCGTCTTCAACAATAGCCACAGCTCACCGTTCTTCTCTCATTGCTGTGACAGTCTAACCGCTCTATGGAGTTTGGAAAAGGGACTGAGGCATATCATTGGAGCTTAGGCTATGCAAACAGCAAGAGGGCCCATTCAGAGTGCGCTCTGATGGACGTGGTGCCACTTGAAGAGGACATGCCTGACTTGCCGGTCCCTGACAACCGTCTGTGTTTGCCAGGTGGAGCATTGAGGGGCCGTACCGTCCTTTTTGTCACGGTCTGCTCTGTTACCGTTTCCATGCCACGGGGCCCATGGCTATATACCGCCAATGCTAGCATGCTCGCTTGCTAGCGCCACGCCTGAGCAGGTAGCCTCAAGAAGGTAGCCGGGCAGAAAGGTCCATCCCCTTTTCAGCTCCCTTGCTACACTGTTTCTCACATTTAATTATCTGATTTGGTCTTCTCCCGTGGCTGTATGGGAGGGGAAAGAGATTGCTCCTCAAGCCTGTGTGCTTTGGAGAGCTTGTATTGTTCTCACTACAGCCCACAGTGAAGCAAGTGAAAGGACGCAGTCTTGTTTCACATCACATATTAGACCTCTGCACACTGGCCATAGTGTTTGTGCGCACCAGACCTATGTTTGGAGTCAATGACAGGAGCAGTTCATCCGTGTCACCACAAAGCCCTCAAGAAAAACGAGAAAATCTTTATTTGAGGTCTGCATGGGAATGGGGGCTTTCCGTTTCAGGTTCATTTTGGTCTCCAATTCGGATCTAGGATAATTTAATGTATTTGTGGATTTCAGAAACACTTTGAAAAAACATTGTATTGAAACTTTTTTATAAACATAACCTTTAACTATAACAATTTAAATAATTATAAATCTGAATAAGCTATAATAAATAAAAAATACTATCATATATACAGTAGATTTAGCTGTATACATTAAAAGTTCCATGTCTGTTTGAACTTTTCAACTCTTACCTATTCCTATACACTGTACATAGTCTGAACAAGCAAACAAGCTGAAATCAACCCCTATTACGTGGCTATTTTATTTGAAAATGGTCTAATTAACGTGATTATGTCATTAAGATTGTGTGCATTTCAAAAGCCCCAAGTGAGCCCGTCTGTGTAATAAAAGACGCTAAAGGACCTTAAAGGTAATTAATCCATTTAACTCCCCAGCTCCAGCTCGACATGCCACAGCAGACAACACAGCCGGCCCACAGAACAAGACTGAGGAGGGGAAGAATGCCAGTGGATTGCTTTACAGGAATACAGGGCCTTTGAAATATATACAGAAATGACAAACGTACCATTCTTCTGAAGCATGGGCCACATTGGGAAAGTCAATTTCTCCATGTCTGTTCCTTTTCTGTTATGTGTGATTTGGAGGCTATTGTGCCTTGGTGTGCTTCTGGGGACTTAAGCGGGGCATCAGTACCACCATGGAGCAGCTTTTGAATTAAGCAATTTCTTCCTACTGTAATAGTTTATTTACAGTCACTGGCCACTTTATTAGGTACACCTGTTCAGCTGCTTGACACAAATGACCAATCTTCCAATCGCATTGCAGCCGCTAAAAGCTTTTTACGTGACTATAAACTTGGCATTGATTGGCTTGAGTATTTCAAAAACAGATTTTACAAGGACTTACAACCATCTTCAGTGAGCAGCAGTTTTGCGGTGAAAATAGAGGACAATGGTAAGGCTGGTTTGAGCTAATAGAAAAGCAAGAGTAAAAAGTTAAATACTCATTTATATACATAAATACTATTAATATTAAATGCATTGTCTTTATTATCTCCAGCAGCTGAGGACTACACTGAAGGCCACTTTATTAGGTACAAGGTATATCTAATAAGGCCACTGAGTGTACACGAGAGGCTGTATGTATGTCTTGTTGGAGTGCATTTCCTGAATATTGAACAGGGGCCGAATTTCAATAATATGCATGGATAGTCAATATTTAATCTACTAAATGTAACTTGTTGTTGCTTTTGTATTGGCTTGGTTTAATTAAGGAGGGCTGATTTATGGCCGTTCAGAAAAGTGAAAGTTGCCCTGTGAGAAAAATAATGATGCAAGATTTTTAAAAAATGAAAGACAGTTAAATATCACCGCCATGGGGTGTATTTATGACATAGTGTAGGTTAGCCATAAAAAGAGCTTAATACGTTTTAATGGTAGTTTTTTTTTTATTGGAGAGGAGAGAGTGCTGTGTGTTCAGATGGGTAGTTAGTGTCATAATGGGGAAATGGCTTTAAACAAATCATTTGGGGGTTTATTTTGAAATGATGACATTATTTTGATTATCCTATCAGCAGTTGTATGTTGTTTCATTGATGTACAGTAAGTTGCCAGGTCTCGCTCTAGTTGTGTTTGCCCCGTGTGATGTAATAACTCACCCGGGCCGTCCTTGTCAAACCACCTGGCCCGATGATAAATATGTCAGTCTTTATAGCCCCCATCAGAGTCCTGAGTAGATTCATTTGAGAATAAAAACAGGATTCCCCCGCCCAGTAAATCCATCAGGGTGATAAACAGTCATTTAAACTGAGTGCACAACTCCTGACATTTGACTTTATGTGTTCAGTAATTCTAGTTGAAGGCCCAAACTGGACTTTTGGCACACACCATAGTCTGTTTGCTGCTGGCAATCAAAATTAGTTTGTGACATATTTTTATATTTATACAGAGCTACAGGATGGCTTTGTGATTCAACATCAAGGCATATTATGATTTATAATAAACAGTCCCATAGGAATAAGTTCAAAATCAGATATCAGATATGTAGTTTGCAATGATAATCCACCACAACCACAGGCCCAGGGGCATCCGCAGGTGTGTTTTGGAGCCAAACTCCAACAGATTGGCAGAGCAGTGTGGTGTAGGCCATTTGGCACCAGCTCCGGTTCACTCGCTGCTCTATAGGGAAGAGACTCCATGACCTTATCCCTCATGCACTCTCCAGCTCTGAAGTAGGGATCATACATACTTTTGTGCACTCGCCAACGCTGAATACTGATAGTACCTGGTAACTAACATACAAAATCATATTCTCAAATAAACAAGTTACACATTTGTACATCTACAGGTACTTCTATATGAACAGTGTAGCACCTGTGGTAGGTATAGATTCAGTTGCAGTAAGTTAGGGTATCAAGATGGCTCTGTCTATAACGCCCCATGGTCCTCACCTTGCAGTCTCTCTTTATCACTAAACCATTCTCCATCTCTTTCTAACGCTTTCCTTAACTCCTTTTTCACTCACATTCACCCTTCTGTCAATTCTGCTTCTACTTCAATCTCCTCAGCCGTTCACCTGCTCTAATACTCTGTCTGCAGCTCATTCTCCCCTGAACACACTAACATTTACCAAGCTGACGCTAGTAACTGCTGGGCTGTAAAATGGCCATATGAGGGAGTAAGAGCCTGAGAGTGAGGTGTTGGAGTCTTGACAGCAGGGTCTCCCATTATCTCTGTAATCTGGTGATAATTAGAATTAGTGCTTGGGCACCCCTAGGGCCAGACTTTCAGTGTGTCACAATGGCTCCAAAGGACCTGGAGGTAGACTCGCTACAGAACACACATACAAAATCCTTGACCTAACCTCGCTTCTTGATGCACATGCCCCCAAAAGCACACAGTCAGTCAGTCATCGCCTGTCCACTGGCCCACTGCAGCCCCCTCTCTCGCGTTGCCCCTGGCGGTGCACAGCTGAAGGTAACAGTGGGTCACTGGTGTTGGGAGAGTGGAGCTAAGCCTTCACTGCCCATTAATCTGCCGCTAATTAGAATGCTCAATAGACTCCTAAAAGAGATGTTAGCTGCCTAATTATACTATCATCCTGCTAGCGCACTATTAAAGGGAATTGATAAGTGGATAGGAAGCAATGGAAACTGTAGCAGCAGTTTTCAGACACTCAATTTCACAGTCATGCCCCGTGGCTGCTGCTAAAGAACATGTAATTCACTTACAGATGATTTTAAAATGACAGTCATGTCACCATAGTGTTTCAATGAGAGCATAATAAATGTGCAGTTAGGTGAGTGTTAGCTTATGGGCACAACACATTGACTTGGCAATTCTGTGACCCATAAAAGGCACTGTGTGTCCATTTAATTTACACAAAAACAATAAAACATTTTCTAAAACCAAAAAACTACCATGAAGAGTGTTGATGGACGCTCTTGGAGGTGTGGTCATGGGGAAAGGCTTGGCCTTTAACCAGTGTCGCTGCCATGAAATGTTGTTTTGGTGTCAGTCACAGCCACTGTGACCCCTGCTGCCTTGACACAATGCCTTCAGTAGCTCACAGCCCAGTGTGCAGCTTATTCAAGCAGCCCTGTGCATTCCAGCTATTCATGTCCCCCGGAGACTCTCCTTTCCCCTGTCTTCTTCTGGCTCTCACCGCGTCACTCTCACCCGCTTTCTTCTTTGACTCTCTAACCATGTTTTGATCTCAGTTTAGAATAGAAAGTACACATAGGGAGGAACGCAGGGATCAGTGTGAGGCACTGAAGAACTTGATTTGAGAACATGCATAGTGCAAAGGATGGTACTACTTCTGTGTAAAACCATTGTGAAAACATGCACAAACACAATGGTAGATAGGAGATAAAACTAATTGTTTATTACCATTATAAAATCCTTCTAAGCATTTACAATAAATGTGTAATGCATGTTATCTAGTAATTTAATAAAGCTTCTTCCAATTATTTTGGCCACATGCATCAGAAGAATAAAAAATAGGAAATTACTTTTGCTGCTCTTAAAAATATCCACCAATCAATACAAACTACATTTATTAGACAGGCCATTAAGGCAATTTTCAATGTCCGA
Organism: Philypnodon macrostomus; assembly: GCA_036025475.1. Taxonomy (NCBI): domain Eukaryota; kingdom Metazoa; phylum Chordata; class Actinopteri; order Gobiiformes; family Eleotridae; genus Philypnodon; species Philypnodon macrostomus. Next base: position 17,494 of record JAVQKC010063641.1, read on the forward strand.
CAGACAATCAATTTACATGTTTGAAGAATCAAGTGCTGACCTAAAGTAAAGTCTGTTGAGGGAGGAGCAGGTTACTATTGATCTACTCCAACTCTGTACCTTGTGTATAATGCAGACTCAAATTGACAAAATTGCCATTTAGTCATGAGGATATTGCTTTTTTTATTATGTCGAAACTCCATGAAACATGAATCTAGACATAAAGTAAACACATGGGGCTAATGACCAGCCGTAATAGCTGCTTTTAGCAATTCATTAAAAAATACATCATTGTCTGGTTTGCGCCCTACTGTTTAAGTAACCATCTGGTAGTCCATACAGTTTGTGTCTGTAATTATTGTACAGAACTTCAATATTTTTTATGTATGCACCAAATCTGTGAAATTCCTTAATACATAAACCTAAATCTAACCCATTTAAATTTGTGCTACTATAATTATCTAAATGTATGTTTGGATTATACATTAAACATTGTCCTTTCATTGAACATTTCGATACTTTTCTTCCATGTCTGTGTGCCACTCTTGTTGTGCTTCTCTCTTGCTGTTGTTTGGAGATCGATAGAGTCACCTTGGTTAGCTATTTGTAGCCTCACGGTTGGTGGGGTTATATGTGAATGTGTGTGGGAGAACGGGCCGCTGGTTAGTGTGTGCCGAGCGAGAGCATGCAGACTGTGAAGAAAGCCATGGGGATCAGCATTAGCTACAGAGCCCTTTTTGCTCCTCTTTAAAATTGATCAAAGGCAATAGTAGTTGAAACCTATTAAGCACGTCCTTCTCAAATGTGCGGAATATAAGAGGGCTGCATATTCAGAGGAGGCACACAATTTAAAAGCCACATCATATTTTACTTTTTTTTTTGCTTAACACATAAAAAGAGCGCATTCAAAGCTACACCTTTGAAATTATAAAGGGATTGATCCACACTTGCTAACTGGTTTATCAAAATCACTGTGACTTTTTGGTTTGTGCTTCACTGCGGTATAAAATTCAGCTCAGAGAAATTATTATTATTAGACTTTTGAGTTTATTTTTTGTTCGGATCGAAATGTTTTCAATTAATTAATTATAAAAAATGTCATATCCTCCTAAAGGCAAACTATATGTAGTGATAAAGATTATATTATACCTAATAAATAATTTAAAAAAAATAATTTGCACACAATGGGCTCTTTTTGACATGGGACACCATTAACAGTTATACAGTATGTATCACTTACTTCCTGCATTAAGAAGCATCTTGAGCTCTCGCATTCTGCGTCATTAAAGGCTCAAACACAAACTGAAATATGTGGATGGATTGAAACAGATACATGTATTTTGACCTATTTGACAAATCGTGAATGGGTGAACGGATGTTATAAGTAGTATTGAAGAACAGTTAAATGGTGAGGGGGAATTCCACGGGCCACTTAAATAGCTGGTGCATGTGGTGCCTGGTTTCTCTGCGGCGCTCCCAGTCCTCCAGAGGGATGAATTAGAATAAACATATATAATCAGATAATTAAGCATTCATCACAAATCTCCACACATTGGGCTGTGTGCCTCAGGCTGGGAAGGAGAGCAGATTAGCAGATGTTTTAAGACAGTACTTAGAGCGCTAGGGCCCCATGTGTTTATTTTTGAGCAATGTCCAAATTAGGTTTAATAATTTTATATTTAAACAGTAAAGCAACATAAATCTCAGAAAACGGGAGAAATGTTTTATTTGAGACCCACCTTTATACTGTTAATAACAATGATTCATATCAGACATAAAATTTGTCTAGTCACTTCAAAGAGAACTAATCATACACTTGTTTTTAGAGTTTGTGGATGTCAGCTACTTGTTTGGGAGAGCTGCAGAATACAACGTCTGTCTTTTCTGAAGCAGCAAACGAGTGTGTGATGTTGTCAAATTAATAAGTCCCCATCATTAATTTAGTCCCAAAACAGGCTGTGACCCGCTAATACAGCCCCACGTTGATATCAAATCAAGCGTGTATACCTGTCACATAAATTCTCATATCCTGTCGCATTTCTTATTCAGAAAATCTGTCAAAGTTACCACAGCCTTAGCCCCTTCTCCTCACAATGAAAACAATCAACCAGGAAAGATATGCATTTGACAGTTATGACAAACCAGAGGGGGCTCTTCAGGTTTCAAGATGGAATGACTGCACCCCCTAAAGGTCTGAGGCGGAACTTCACATCGTGCCAAGTCTTAACTGTGTCTCCAAACCAGTCGACCACGCAGACTGTAAGAGTCGTACAAAAATGTGTCCGCGCCACCAAACGTCATCCTCTTCCTCTCTTGCAGCCAGATCTCGTCTGCTGGGGTGTGTGCTTATGATCCATTTTCCTCCAGATATGAGAAAGTTGCTCGCTCAGAGGAAGAAAGCAGTCAATCAATGCTACTGAAATAGCCCCACTCCATTAGCAGCCGGTAACAGGAGCTGTGCCCTTGCTTAGGGGACTTTGGCTCCAGTCGTTCTCTGCTGTCTTTGACTTACTGACACTCTCACTACCTCACCATTTACACCTCATCTTACCAAAACTAAAACCTGGTCCAGATTGTTTTACAGATATTGCTGCATGTCTTAGTCTTATTATTTATATGATGTTAACTCAATACCAACAGCGACATTGCATTTGTGTGTCAAAAACGTGTTTGTACACTTGATTTTGTTTTAGTCATGCCAGGCAGTAGGTCATGTACTTGGTCAGTAAGCCAGTGCCCTATGTTTGCCTTGCAGTCTCTAAAGACCCCTAATTGTATTAAAAGTACTCCCCTCTGCAGACCCTTACACCCCGATCTTTGTGTCTCCGAAAGCCGATCCCTCAAAGCCTCTTTTGTTTTATACGGGGGAAAATCGTTTGGGAGTGGACCCATGGTTCTCCACCTGGCGTGCATGCCTCTCTCAACTGCAGATTATTACAAGGAACATCTGCTCAGGGGTCATCAGTAGTGTCAGTTGGCACAGAAAGATAGACAGCGTGGATCATCTTCACTTGAGCCCAGTGCACTCCCTTATGAACTCCCTTGAAGTGTACAGGATAGAGCTTCGGAGCAAAATGTTGAAGCCACAGTTGTATTTTTAAGTTGGTTTAGGGACTATTTGTGAAATGCATGGGACACTTTTATGATACACATTTGCTCACTTTGGTATACACATTTCATAGATTTTTTTGTAGAATTTATAGATTTTTTTGGAAACTTTTTAAAATATAGGCAAAATATCAGTTAAAATGTTAAATGTAAAAAATAACTAATAAATAAATCAAAGTAATTATTTACCCCCAGAAATGTGTAAATCTATAGATGGGGGTATTTTTCTGTTCTCTTTTTAAGGCACTGTACTATCAAATAAAAGTGAATGAGTGCTGAAGCGACATTAATCTCTAGCTCTGTCTTCTGCTGTCATATTTGATGCCATTTCTCCCGGGGCACATAGAACCCACCCACACCCCCGGTATTATCCCATAACCACCAGCACCCTCCCCCCACCCCTCCTTTTGCCTGTCCTGAACCAAAACTCAGCTGGTCGGCACTGAGATCGCAGTCGTTGTAACACAGTGTCAGGTGCTATTAGAGGCGGTTAGGTGGCAGCCTCCATCACTCTCCGCCTCTCCCCTGTCCCCTCCGCGGGTGAGCCCAATGCAATTGCCTTAACACCGGCCGATCGCCACAGTGCGGTGACAGGAAGGCCTGATTGGCAGTGACACGGCCATGTTGCAAAGGGACGGTACAGGCTAACAGGAGGGAGATAGAGAGACCTGCACTGTAAAATGTGACAACTAAACCTTACTTAAGAAAAGAGATTGTCTTAAAAAATAAACTCAGACTTCAACATTTTCTGGACTGATTTGGTCAGATATAAAAATGATTCCTCTAGCTTCTGCTGCTACTTATGTTAAGAGTTGTGGGGTTTGAGACTACTTCAGCAGCAACTATGGGCCTTAAGCGGGGCCAGTTAGTTGACTTAAAGACACACACTAGCATACGACCATTTAATCTTAAATTCATTGTCTTGAGGCAATTATAAACACAAATTAAATACACATTAGATTTATTTAGTATTTAAACAATTGGTTTTCTGCATTTTATTTTGTCAAATTTTGCAGTGTGGGGGGCGCAGGTGGTGTCAGAGCAGCTCCATAGGGGTGTTATTCGATCTATCCAGTCCGACCTCAACGACTGATGGGAGAATCTGGATGTGTGTACGTCCCAGGTGGTGCCATGGTGTCCACTTCCTCAGGTGCTCTGTTGGGACGTATTACATATACTGTACAATGACAGAGATGGCCCTGAATGAGACTGGATGGACTGGTCAGGGGAAAGGTGCTGTAAAACATGTGACACACTGAAAGATAGACTCTCTTTCTGTTGGCTCCAAATAAAAAACATAACAGTTGTTCTATGGCTGTTTAAATTGTGTTTGACCGATATAAAAGGGAATGTTTTGAGATGATTGGTGTTTATAATGTCCACAGCTTATTATATAGTAGAGTATAGACAGCAGTTAGCATCGCAAGAGACCAACACTCCCTTTGTGATAAACTTTGGGTGGCCTGATCAAATTTGTTTACTGGTTTAAGCAAGTCTGTTTAATTCTTCTATATAGACCTATTTCAAGTTAAAAGGAATGGTCATCAGCACACTCAGAATTCATATTGCAAACTACTAAACTACTAATAAAAAGACATAATTTTTAAATAGTGCTCCTCTCTACAAAAAAAAAAACTATAAATATGGCATAATCATAATTCAATTTATTACAAAAATATCTCCCATCATTCTGTATTTATCATGTCCTCTCTATGTTCTGTACAATTTCATAAAGCATGGTTTAGTGTCTACTGCGGACTACAGACACAGTGTATTGTACTCTCCCTTTCGAAGGTCATCCACAAATAGGATCTTTCACACAATAATACCTATACAAGTAATTGCCTTTCTTTGGGCTATAAGGCCCCGAGGTCCTCTTGTCCACCACAGGCTTTACTCATGAACTCCTGATTCTCAAATGTGATAATGTGAAAGCTACTATTGTTGTACTTGTAACAGAGCTGGATGATACTGTGGGTGCTCAATCTCATGTTCACTACATTGTGCTTTATAATTCAGTTAGGTCTTCCAAAAACAAAACGCTTTTTCAATGCTCCAAGGGAAACCATTTATCAAAGTTAAGAGACACAAGAACAAGTAATGGCATGTTTGTGTGGATTAATGTTGCTTTTGTCTAGACCACATTTTATACTACCCAATTTCAAACATTGAAGATAATATTCAACATTGTGAAGGTGCAAAAAGACGCAGTTCAGAAGTGATAAATACATTTTAACAGAAAAGCTTGGTGTCATTTTTAGCTTCCAGACAGCGTGGTTTGTCATTTCTTATTTGATTGAGTCTGTGTAAATGACATTACAACCTTTGCTTATGTGTGCTTTGCCGCCTTTGGCCATGTTCCCGATTCGTCTACAAATCCGGGCCTATTTCATAAATGCATTTGGCCGGCCTATCGCCTGCCGAGAAAAAAATATCAAATTTCATCAGGTATATGTGCCCTACTCACTCATCCACTTACAGAGAGCTACGTTCCAGTCATGCCATTACACCATTCTTGTTGGTATCCTTGCTAGCTATGAAATCCAATGAAAATGCACAACCCCCTTTTTATTTTGTACCATGTTGTTATTCAAGAAGATGAAAATATGCATCTATGTAATTAGCTTTATTGGCCTTAATATATACTGCATGGAGTCTCACCGAATGGCCCTTTCACCTAGCGGGAAGCAGTGGTGTGTGTTTACACTGGTAGCTCTTGTTGAAAGGGACAGACCTTATTAGCGTTTGTTTGTCCCCTCACTTGGAAATCCCTGCAAATGACATGGGAGTTCATTTTCAAACCTCTTTGAGCTGAACATGAAAGAAGTCAGTGGTAATTAGTATATAGCGATTAATGATTGTCAGTATCATAGCTCCGTCTGCTTTCATCAAATAGGCACAAAAACATATAGTATCTTTTATATTCCCACTTGAGCATGGTTTGTAGACTGAGATTTGTAAGCACAACAAGGTTCAGGAAATGTACCAAGCAAGAGCAGAGTAAATGAGCTAGTAGTATGAGCACATAGTTGTAGGTGGAATTATAAAAAGCAATGTTGTTACGGTCAGAAGATAATTATTTGATATTAACAAACATAAAAAATTCAATGTTTATCTATTTATGCAAAGTGTATGTTGTATCTGCCAGAGTCATTATGTTTACTTACCATAGGCTAATAAAAGGCAAGGTAAACTAATACATTTAAGTCAAAGATGCTAACAACATTTGCACAAAAATCATTGCTAATTATTTCAGGCAATATACTGGTCCATCCTTCAAAACTTAACATCATTGGCCGTGTAGATTCTCAGCTCTGGTAATGTTTTTAACCCAGCATGCCTTTGGGATTTTATTGGTTTTATGGATTTTACTGCACTGAAGTATATAAGTCAAATTCTGTCCTAAAGGAGCAAAGTTATCAAATCTCATTTGATTAGCATGGCAACAAGTTCACTAAAGCAATTATTAGACCTAATGTAATAACAAACAATACAATGTTAGTGATGGGGCTCCTGCTCCATATCACTTCTTTCCACTGCAACACTATTTGAATTTCCATTTTAAATCCAAAACGGAGTTAATATTTTCCTTTACATTTTCATGAGCTTTACTGGCCGTCTCATTAGATAAACCTATGGCCTAGACAAAACAGAACAGGTCATTTAAGTGATTTGGGATTGGGGTTGTTGGTGCCAGGTGGACCATTTTGAGCATTTTTTTTAAATTATGATCTACAGAAAACATAATATTTCCGGTGAGTGGCAGTTCTGTGGGCAAAAATGCCTTGTTGATGCCAGAAGTCAGAGACGGTTTGGGATAACAGAGGGACAACCACTTTAATAGGTACAGTCTACAGTGTGAATGCACCCTGTTAAACTACTTGTAATTCAAACACAATGCCGAATGCCTGCTTCTCTCCTCTGCAGCCTCTTTATTTGATTTATAGTTTTGAATTCCAAATCAAGTCCATCTCTTCCTTTACATTTTCATGAGTTTTAAAATACAAGAGGGTATTAACAGCTCTTGAAAAGTGCAGCCCGGCACATTTATGAAGTCAGAAGCTTCCCTCCTGCTTGGATTTCTTCGAGGTGAAAGGTGCCAAATCCCTCTTTAGATGGGTTGATCTTCTCAGGCCCATTATGCCCTTTGACTGTGACAGACTGGAAGCCCGGAGGCAGCCGGGGCAGAACAAAGATAAAGGGGTGGAATTAGAGAGAAAAACTGAACTCAACTTTAGCATTTGTATAACTTACCCTTTCTACACCTGAGCATTAAGACAAGTCGGTTTGTATTCCTGTGAAAAGCTGTGTTTCCCATCATCCTTTTCTTTCGGCATTCAAGTTCTCTGTAGACCGTCACTCTACAAACCTCTCTACAAACCTCCAACCAAACCACTCTACAAACCTCTACAAACCGCCAACCAACCCGCCAACAAAACCTCTCTACAAACCTCCAACCAAACCACTCTACAAACCTCTCTACAAACTTCTCTACAAACCTTTCTACAAACCTCCAACCAAACCTCTCTACAAACCTCCAACCAAACCACTCTACAAACCCCCAACCAAACCTCTCTACAAACCTCCAACCAAACCGCCAACAAAACCGCTCTACAAACCTCCAACCAAACCTCTCTACAAACCTCTCTACAAACCTCCAACCAAACCTCCGACCAAACCTCTCTACAAACCCCCAACCAAACCTCTATACAAACCTCCAACCAAACCGCCAACAAAACCGCTCTACAAACCTCCAACCAAACCTCTCTACAAACCTCCAACCAAACCTCTCTACAAACCTCCAACCAAACCTCTCTACGAACCTCCAACCAAACCTCTCTACAAACCTCCAACCAAACATCTCTACAAACCTCCAACCAAACCTCTCTACAAGCCTCCAACCAAACCTCTCTAAAAACCTCCAACCAAACAAAATTTTTATCGGATAACTAAACAATTTATTGGAAGTAAGACAATCGTAACTCAGCCCCGTACTTACCAAAGAAAAAAAAAAAACAGTGAGCAGTTGGTGATGAGGGCAATATCCTGGACCTTAGACACAGGGCGGAGGGAGGGACCTGGGATACAATTCGTCCCCTGAAGCAGTTGATCACAACACAAATGACAAATAATTGACTGGATGATGGATGAAGAGATTAGATTTATGGGTTCAAACAAGGTCAAATAGCTCACTCCCATCTGCTAAACCACAACGCAGCTCACAATGAAGGAATCAAAATGACGGTTATGTGCATAATAATTCTCTTATCATAGCCTTGGGAAGGTTGTTAAGGACTTGCATGATATCCAGTAGGTATTGAGTTTTAACAGGCTGCTAGGTCAAAATGCAAGGTCAAAGTTACAAGGAGAGCGATCCATTATTGCTCCTGGACTATAGGAGTGAATGGACAAGTTCATTCTGCTAATATGATCTATTCTCACTGTGGTGTCAAATGAAATACAAGGCATAGTCCAAGGTGTTCCCATTAACGATTATCATTATTATCATATGAAAACTGTAAACATGCCTGCCAAAAAGTCTAAAATACTAAACAAAACTGGCTACTTTATTAGATTGACCTATTTATCATCTTGTGTCAATATTAAAACCAAGGAACTATGGTAAAACTTGCAGCAGGTGGGCTACAGTAGAAGACCACGCAGGGTGCCACTTTATTAGGTACAAGATCTACCTAACCCCCAGTTTATAGAGCTAGGTTTGTCATCTGATATAGCAAATACACTGTCTATCATCATTCGGTCACGGATTGTACACTTGAGTCACTTAATGAAGGCCATGCTCCCATCTGTGAGGCACTTTATAGAATCATAAATAGAGTTCTCAGGCCAGTGTACTTTCATTAAGAAAATATTACCCATTTTAGGGGTTTCCAGGTTCACGGCTGGTGAAAAAGTATGTGTTTACTATTTATAGAAGCTGTGTGGTTAACTTTTATGTACTTTGGGAGTTTTTGCTCTGTTTGTCTCCCTCAGCCTCAGAGGATAAGTGAGCTGTTGACTCTTAAGAGCCAATAAAAATCTTATTGCTGCTATCTTTAACAGGCTCAAGTCTGCAAAAATGATTAACAACTGTTAGTGTAATGTTTATGTATGAGTCAGTGGTCTCACATCCAACATATATTTTCCAAATTATTAAGTTTTATACATAGAAATAAATTAACAATATCCTTGTCAGCTTCTCTGCCGTCATTCATAAAACAGTTATGAATGTGACTTCTGGACAATAACACTTCAGAACGATAATATGGTGATTTAACGTAAAACTAGAATTCTTGCAGACAGGAAGTAATACACTTTCCAGCACTGAAGGACTGAATTCATTTATGTGTTCAGGAGTTGTGAATATGATTACTGTAGGTAAATGCATTCCAGCCACTTTAATGTTTGCATGAGTCAATGTAATGATTTAACTATGACTTAAAATAATAATAATAATAATAATACATTCCATTTATATAGCGCTTTTCAAGACACCCAAAGCGCTTTACATATCTTTGTATTATTCATTCACTCTACAGTCACACCTGATGGTGGTAAG
>JAVQKC010063664.1:0-19895 GCA_036025475.1 Philypnodon macrostomus
GGGTTCAGGTTTCAGGTTCAGGTTTCAGGTTTCAGTTTATTTGTCATATGCACATTTAACACAGGGTCAAAAATGCAATGAAATGCTTTGGATCGGAAGAACCGTTAGACTCGCTAAGATACTCATGAAGTACTAATAACATGCAATAATAGTACATGGTAAAAAAGTGTGCAAAAAAAGACAAAAGTAACAATATAAAAAACATATAATAAAAACGTACAATAGAAAAGTAAAATACAAAGGTGCAGTAGGATTTAAATAAGGTGTAAGTAGAGTATTTCACAGGTGGTAAAATACTTCAGATTAATTTGTAATGCACATGATATAGTATTGCACATGATATAGTATTGCACATGCATGATACATTCAAATAGTATATGTCTATGTTATTTATAGGTTGCCCGACGTTTACATGTCGTGGAACACTTACTATTTCTAGAGATCACATTCCTTCTGTGGCGATAACCTGTTGCAGAGCTACCTATGTTATAAATATATATCTTTTGCTGGCCTAGAGAGCACCTGGTGCCATCCCACAGCTATAGACCTCTCCAAGAGCTGAAAACAGGTTGACCAAAATTACCTATAAGTGATGTCATAAATTGGGGCAAACCACAAAGTGCTCGGCTCCTGCACACCCAGAGAAGCATTGTTGCTGCCACCATTTAATAACATATCTGATTGGAGAACATGTGTGTTCAGCTGTGAGGGTGTCATGGCTTTGTTTGTATCCAAGAAGAAGTAAAAAATAAAAAACAGAAAACTGGCACAAATGTCCTCTCTCTGAAACAGGGACAGGTGAGACAGGTGTCTAATCAGGAGGTTTTTCATTGAGTCCAAGTGAGAGCTCCACAAAACAGCTTTTATTAGATATATATTGTGTGTTTGATGTTGCAAAATGTAAAATGGTAACATAAATGTAGCCTTTAAATCTATTCATTTTAAAGGGGCAGCAGTAATAACAGTGAAATGCTGATTATTATCGTTTTTCTTTTTTCAGTGACAGTGAAGAGGATCACACATTCCCCTCGTCATTTAGGACCTCATGCTGTGCCCTGTGCCGTCATTGCTCCATAAAAGCTCATTATACCCTTCTATTTTTACACCAGTGTCTCTGCAGTGATGTACAAGCTAATCTGTTAATATAGAAACTGATTTAAGGTACACTACACACAATGATTAATTACAATGCTCGTTTTATAAATTCTTGAAAAACAAATAATCATATTATCATATGTATGTCAATCATCATCTCAGCAACAGAAACCATCTCATTCTCCTACATCACAACCTCAAAAACGAAACTCCCCCCCTTCATCTTTTCACCATCTCAACAATTGAACCAACTCACTCCCCCCATCGGCACAACGGAACCATCTCACTCTCTTCACTCACCTCAGCAACAAAGCCATCTCACTCTTCTCTAGCACCATCTCCCAACAGAACCGTCTCACTCTCTTCACTCACCTCTATGTAATGAATGTAATATAATGTTGTATGTCCAGTATTCTAATAAAAATAGATTTATGGTATGAAAAGTGCAAAAAAGACCTTGACTTTGACCTAAAACAAATTCAGAATTGTTCTCAAGCTCATCTATCCGTTTGCTTATCCTTAGTTCCAGTTGGGTGTGCAGGTGGCTAGAACCTAATGCAGCAACTATGGGCCTGAAGCGGCGTACTTTGCGGTCATTATTGTGTTGCCTCTTACATAGCATATCTTATTCACTTAGACCAATTTAGATTTGCATTTATACTGTGGATGCTGAGAATGTAAAGCGCTTGGAACCTCTATGTTAAAAAGTACTGCTCACTCTATGGACTATTTAAGGCTTTAAGATATCTTTTTAAGCTTAGTAGACTTGTTGTCACTGGTCACATACAAACAAATATAATATTGGCTTCACCCTACCTTGTTTACCCAATAACACAAGAATTGGAAATATGATCTTTTCTATATTCTGTCACCGATCTAAGAAAGGCCAAAACCCAAACTCATGTCCATTATTGTGAACTATACTGTACTCTTAGTGCTACTTGCTGTCCTGTTTTATCCCTGGACATTTGGGCTATCAGCCATTCACCTCCCGGTCCACACCAATGCAGCTTTTTAACAGCTACAGCCAAGATAAAGTCCCGCCATCAGATTAGCCCAGGCCCAGCTCTATAGAGGCGTAATGTACTGCCATGTCTGCCATTTAGCGAACTTTAGAAAGGACACGAACAAAGGACAGAGACTCATTGAAACACCCCTCATCATTTATTCATGAAAAGTGAGCCGGGATTTCAAAAGCTTTCGGTCTTTTTATGGAGAATAATATATCTTGTTAAGCGTTTATGGTGGTATCTATATGGCGTTTTGAGTTTGACGTCTCTAATTGGCTGAAAGATAAATCCGCAATGTGACTTAGAGGCAGATGTGGGTGGTACTTTTTCAATGCATTGTACTCCATAGAGTAGCTTTACTGCACAATACTTTTTACTTTTACTTGAGTAATAGTATTTTGAAGAAACTCGAGTAAAATCTTGGAAATCTAGAAAGAGTAAGAGTACTTTTACCACCTCTGTGTGTCATGTAAGAACAGCTTTATGTGAAAAATGTTAAATTCTGTGCCTTGTGCCTTAATTTTTAAAAATATTATTATGTTTGTAGTTTATTTTTTGAAAATATCAAAATATGTTTATCATCTTTAAAAAAAAATTGCCAGATTACCACAAAAGAATCTGACATTAAGCTCAAACAGTTACTCAGTACTCGAGTAGATTTTTCACCAGTACTTTTCTACACGTACTCGAGTAATTATGTGAATAAGTACTTTTTACTTTTCCTTGAGTAACAATATTTTGAAGTAATGGTACTCTTACTTGACTAAAATTATTGGCTAATTTACCTCCATCTCTGCTTAGAGGGGTATTTGTATGCATAGTAGTGTTCAAGTGTATAACCCACACATGCAAACAAGAAGCCACTGCACATAGCAAACAGCAGGTAACAAAAAATCAAATCACCAGTTTGTATATATTTTATAATTATCAAAACTCGTATTCAGTACTCGACATTCAAAGTGTATATCGGCGAAACAGCCCCATATGTCTGCCACAACTGTAAAACATGGGAAGGGTCTATTTTACTTTTTTGATTTAAAACAACATTCTTCTTTCAGTCTATAGGGGGAACTATAGAGGGAACTGGTATCATATTGGTCAGATGTGTTCAGGGTCAGGGGGTAATTAGGTGTTTCAGTTTTGAGCCCGAAAAAAATCCTGAAGATTTCTATTATTTTATTCATACAAATGTAATTCATGTTCAGAAAGAGGCCTAAATGTTCTTATTATTAACGTATGGAAAAAATTGAACCAAACCTGTGAGTTATTGTGTCACAAATTAATTAATTAATTAATTAATTAATTAATTAATTAATTAATTAATTACTTAAAAAAGATTAATCGTAGAAGCACCAGACTCAATCCAGTTCGGTGTCTTTATGGTATGCACCTGTGTGCAAAAGTTGAAACTGATCCGGCAATTTGTTTTTGAGTTATCGCGATCACAGCTAGGATCTGTGACCAACGTGATTCCATAATATTGTTGTTTGCTGATATAATCATCATACCGTTTAAAGGAATGAGCATTAGTGTTTTTATATGAGAAAGAATCTGAAAGTACTTTTTACTGCCAAGCATGTTACCTATTCTGATTTAACAATAGAAGAGAAGATCAGACTCGGGTCAACCTTTTTTACTTTAATGAATAAAAAGTAAACACTCAACCCATACTGCAATACAGACTGATAAAATGGGCTTTTGTGTAATGTCAGAGGTGAAAACCCTGAAATCTATAGGTTTTGATTTGTTAAACTGAAAATAATACTTCTTCTTTTCTTAACAGACCTTGAAGTGTCTGTTAGCTCTTGGTTGTTATATATCTATAAATCGTGGCATCTGGCATTGCATACTTTGCAGTTGGTCATAAAGACATAATTGTCATTGTTGGTGAAGATCATGGTTTCATTGTTCAGCTTGGAAGTCTAAATCCACTGAGAGAAGATGCATGTGACATATAAGTGGTAACATACATAATTATCATAATACATAATAATTTATTAAATGGTAAAGAACAAATGAAGAGTTGATGAAATTGATTGAAGTGCCATTTCAAAATCTGAGCTATAGGACTACTAATTTCCTCTACAGAGCCGTTTTCAAAAGTCACATCTATTTTTGTGCAGTACTAATGTTAATTCATGCCCCCTGGACCAATCAGCCTTAGTTTCACTGATAAAACCTAAACTTCATAAAAAACAAAAAGAACAAAATGTCTGCTTTAAACTTATTAATTAAAGGCCAGCTGACAACTACACTCACACACATTACTGTATTTTCCAGACTGTAAGTGGCACTTTTTATTCATTGTTTGTCTGGTCCTGCGACTTATACTCAGGTGCAACTTTTAGATCAAAATATATATAATGTTTATGGTTCGCAAACCTTTACTTTCACACCAACATTTTAAAATGCAGATTATCAGATTTCCCCGTGAAGTGCTCACTGCCGTCGCCGTGACAATGGGGGTGTGTCTCAGGAAGAGAGCGTTGTTTTAGTTTCATGTGGAATAATGCTTCAACTTTAGCAGCTTGTTTTACAGTCAAAATGGATATAATCACAAAACTAGCGTAGATAATAAAGAGAGATGGTAGTAATGACATAAATTTAATATATAAAGGATAATGCACTGTTTATTTTGATATTTTATCACGTACTGGGAAACTACACAGGAGCCTGCTGTTGTCGCGGAAGATAAAGCCTCATAAACATGTGTCTGAATTAACCCTCGGAGATCTGATTCAGACGTCTGCGCAGGTGTGTATGTAGACATCTGCAAAGGTGTGTCTGTAGACGTCTGTGAGGTGTGTCTGTAGACGTCTGCGCAGGTGTGTCTGTAGACATCTAGCGCAGGTGTGTCTGTAGACATCTGCGCAGGTGTGTCTGCAGACATCTGTGCAGGTGTGTCTGTAGATGTCTGCGCAGTGTGTCTGTAGACGTCTGTGCAGGTGTGTCTGTAGACATCTGTGCAGGTGTGTCTGTAGACGTCTGTGCAGGTGTGTCTGTAGACGTCTGTGAAGGTGTGAAATAAATTTCTTTATAAGTGCGACTTATATACTGTAGATTTTTTTCCTCTTCATGATGCTTTTCTTTTATATTCCGGAGCCATTTATAATCCAGAAAAGTACACTACACTCAATACTCAATGTCTCTGTCTTAGTCCTGCTGGGTCCGAGTGTTGCTTTAGATACAGTTGACCATGTGACCCTGTTACAAAGGTCAGAAGACTGTCTAGACATCTCTGGAACTGCCCTTAAATGGTTTAAGTCTTATTTTGAGGACAGGAAATACTTTGTTGAAATCCAGTTGAAAGTCTCAGATGTAAAGGCCTTGACCTGCGCAGTCATTCAAGGGTCCATCTTAGAACCCCTATGTCAGTTAATACTCAGCAATAATGTATCCTACCATAACTATGCTGATGACACTCAGATTTACATGTCACTCACATCAGGGGAATATGCATTGAACAGATCACTTTCTCCAGTTACACACAGAAACTGAAGTAATCATCTTTTGCCCACACTGACAAAGAGAAAATGTCAGTTGTCACCTCGAGTCTCTTTCTCTAAAACCAAAAAGGTTAGAAATATAGGTGTCATCATGGACCCAGACTTTAACTTTAACAGCCATCTTAAATCTATAATATCTACTTGGAGAGACTTATCCATGCCTTTATCTCCAGCAGGTTAGACTGCTGTAACGGTCAGCTCACTGGACACACTAAACAAACAGTAAGACCTGCTTGTGTATAAGTCTATCCATAGCTTAGCACCCAAAGTACATCTCTGACATGATGGTCCCATATTAACCATCTCAGACCCTGTGAACATCAGGCACAAGCCTTTGGCTGGTGCCCAAAGTCTTGTTGACAATGTTCAGGCTGAAAACTGTTCTTTTTAGCTGTGCATAACTGAATGTGTTATATCTGTATTATTTTTAATTTCAAAATGTTTCATAATCTTACTTTTATTGATGTGTCGTGTCTCTTATTTCTGTAAAGCCTTTTGAATTGCCCTGTGTATGAATTGTTCTATACAAATAAACTTGCCTTGCCTACTTTATCACATTAACTTCAAAGGTGTTTAATAAAAGCAAGAAAAAGGTTGCATAATTTCACTTTAAGCACAAATTGTATTTTATTGTGAAGATAAAGGTAAATCAGCTGTCAAAACGACAGCCATCCACATAACAGTGACGTTATTCTGTAGTACTTACATCTTTTGTTCAGCATAGATTGGGCAGGGGTGAAGTGAAAGTACATTGTGTTTTAGAACATTGCCGATTATGATTTAAGACAGAGCTGTATCAAAAAATCCTATGGTTGCCATATTCTTTTAATGTATGTAATAGAAAAGACAGCAATCGTTGTAAATAACTCAGAACAAAAGCATGGTTGGTATAACATCTACATAAGCTCCCCTGTTGTGTCCGGAAGGGCATCTGACATGAAAACTATACCAATGTTGCATAATGTAGCTGTGTGCCTTTTTATTATGTTTTTAATAAATCCTTAATTTTCAAAAGGAATATTACCTACTCTTCTGCTTACATCCTCTGTGACAGAGGACTAAATCTGTCTGTCAATCAAACTATTTAACTATACACTATAATGATGCAACCAATGAAACAGACACTGAATGGCTTCAGATGAAACTTCCAGTGGCCTATTTCTATCAGCAGTGACTAAACAAAGGAAAGTTTCCACTGTGGTCGCATTCTGTGCCCATTTTTATATCTAGACCTGCTCCCTTTAAAATTGTCTGTCACTTCTCTGAGAGCACCTGGCCCCAGATAATACATGCATTGTACTATGAAATCAGACTAGCACTGACTGATGGAAACAGAAATTGGGAATGACAGAGACACATGCAAAAATAGACTTGCAATGTTGTATCATGGATATGTTAACCCTAAAATTACACCTCATTTTCTATTAAAGACAGAGGGAACAGGGGTAAAAGGACACCGAGACAGATGGCAAAGAACACTGTGACATTTTGATGAAGATGAACACATTTTTTACAGTTTCAAAATGTCTCCATTGTATTTCCCTGTGGATCTTTGAAGCTAGATGGGGGGGACAGGTATCTGGTGGAATCGTGATGGAATCGATCCTGCCTAGAATACACATCGGATGAGGCCACACTCTACCTCAAAGACAAGTGTCATAAATTATGGAGCAGCTAATAACTGAAGACACTTCTCCAGGGTGGATGTGCAGTGTAGCAAATAGCTCAATGTACAGTTTAAACTGATCTAAAAGGTCAATGGTGTCCCAAGCATGGTGCCTGCAAACTATTGACCTTGTGTAAATATCAGCTTGAATGCAATTATTGAAATGTAGATGCTTATCTGCTGCAGTAAACAGGTCATTTTGCAGTTGCTTTGTCAAGATTGTTTAATACTATAGTCCCCTCTGCTGTTTAACATGATTCTTTTGCTAAATGAATGTTTATATTTATTATCTGTGGACAAACAATTTACATTTCATTAGTTTTGTGAATAAACTTTACCAAATGTTATTGCAGAGCTAGAAAATGGGATATGAGCCTCTTACAAATGTGCTAGCGCTGCACTTTACACCTCAAATAGGCAATTATCTTCTGCTGTATTTACTGGCTGACCCATCGCTGATCAGTCTGATTTGATATAAATCTTCAATCTACAGTACAATTTCATTTCCTTATTCCCTGTGAGTCCCTTTCTATTCTTTCCCTGACATGGACAATTCAGGGATAAACGCCGCGGGGATAGAGAATCACTCTGTATTGTCACATTATTGGTGCTCAATTCTGGCTGGGAGCTAGGATCGTAAAGTGTTGTTTAGCTGAGAGAGAAATCAAATCAATTGAAATTCAAATCTATTTTCTCCACGTGCCCAAATATGTTTCAGGGCTTTCCACTTCAGTCATATAACATGATTATGTAGTGTTTGTAATACACACCAATTTCATAACCAGCCCTGTCTATCCAGGTCATTATCTTGTGAATGTGCAATCGCTAAGGAAAATGCAGGTAACTGTACATATTCAAGTATGGTTAGAGGCTATCCCAAAATACATAGTAAACCTTTAGAAATACATTTCTATGATATATTCCTTGAATATATTTTAATAATATAATTTGATTATTACTGCATTCATTTTTTTGTGATTTGCAGAATTAACCTGTGATACTGGTTGCCTTACATCTAAGACCATGTCCCCAGGCTGCTGGACCCCTTAAGCTGTAGCCTGTGGTCTAGGAGCTCAGTAAGAGCTGAGTGAGACTCTTTTATTCCTCCCACAAGGAGATGAGTGAGTGCCATGCTCACAGCACATAAGAGGATCACACGGTAATGCTGAGAAGTTGGCCATTTCATGGAGACTCTATCATGTGACAGATGGGCAGTGTGCTATTGCCATAGACTTGAATTTAAAAACCCAAGCTCAACAATGTTGCTTTACAGTAGAAGAGTATTTGCAGTAATATGGTTCTAATGTTATATAAAGCTAGTGTTGTGTTTGTGAAACATAACAAATGGTGGATCAATATGAATCAAAACAGTGGGAAAAAATACAAAGTTATGTCTAGCGTCTAAAATATTTTGTTGAGGAATTATTAGCGAGTATGAATGTACAGCAAAGAGCAGAACAAGCAGAACCTACCAACAGGCAACCTGATATACTGTAGCTACACACATAACTCATCCAGTCTTTTATCTACTTAACACAAACCCAAGATTTATCCCATCGCCCGTGAGAAGGCACACTTTACTGTTGATGTTAAATATGTCAGCATTTGTGCTTCAAACCTTTTGTCTAAGAGAGCTGCATCAAGTTTTACTGTATATAATAATACCTAAATTAAACATTTAATATTTCCAGGAAGAAAGACATTATCATAAAATATGCATTTACTATAATGTGAGACTACCAATATGTGCACACAATGGAAGAGGTTCAGCGCTGAGCCAACGACCACCTACAACAAAGCCCATTTGCCCAGACGCACACCGGTTATATTAATCTTGATGCCACATGACCCTACTCACCGATGTCCGATACATTCATCATTTTCCTGGGCTTGACGCAGCCATGACCTCGGAGGTGGGCGAGCTTAGGTGGAGGGGTGGAACCAAGAAAGTAGTGCCATTTTTATAAGCGCGTCTGTGGGACAAGCGCATACCCCACATTACTACAAGCATATCAACTATCAGAATGAGCAGGACCTATACTGGACAATGGTCTGTTTGAGGGCTGTCAATAGTGTAGATCAACCATTCACCTACTGTAGTTTATGTTGGCCTGTAGTTTGTGAGCACACAGTTCAACCTGTTTTTTTAATTAGTGCTATCATTCGATACATTTTTAACAGGTTCATTTTAAAATGAGCTTTTTTGTGTTTCTTTATGTGGGGCCCCCAAAGCTGCTATCGCTGCCCCTGATCAAATAAAAACTGTTTTTTGTAGCCCGAGGTCTGTAGTATGGCTTTACAAGCTGAACAATGCTGTCAATACTTTTTTTGTAATTTATGTCAGACCGGTTCCTCTAGATATGGAGGAGCAGCGGCTCTACTCCGAGCTCCTCACAAGTGACTGAGCTTCTCGCCCCATCTCTAAGGGAGTGCCCGGCCACCCGGCGGAGGAAACTCATTTCACCCTCTTGTACCCACACTCTTGTCCTTTCAGACATTACCCAAAGCTCATGACCATAGGTGAGGTGACCGGTAAATCTTCTTCATCACAACGGTCCGGTGCACAGACCACATCACTGCAGAGGCTGCACAATCCGCCTGTCAATCTCACTTTCATCCTTCCCTCACTCGTGAACAAAACCCAAGATATTTCAACTCCTCCACTTGAGGCAGGACTTCTCCACCAGCCACTTCACACTCGGCTCAAACCACGCCAGTGCATGCTGAAGGTCCTGGTTTGAAGAAGCCGACAGGACAACTGAAATGAAATCCTGTGGTTCCCAAACAGGACTCCCTCCGTTCCCCAGCTGCCCCTAGAAATTTTGTCTATAAAAATTATGAATAGAACCGGTGACAAAGGGCAGCCCTTCCAGAGTCCACCGTGCACTGGGAACAGGTCTGACTTACTGCCGGCAATGCAAACCAAGCTCCTGCTCCAGTTGTACAAAGACCGGAAGCACTATGGTTAAAGAAAAATCATAGTTTATCATCAAGCATGCATGAGGGCCACTCTAGTGTATTAATAACAGTGTGTCCTCTGTTATCAGCCAGCTATAAAGTCAAAAGTATTATAATGTTTATTTAAGACCTTAAAGCTTAAAGTAGGGGCTGTATGGGCAGATTAGATTAGGAGACCGCGGGTCAAAATGAACAATTGGCTGTTTGTGGAAACAAACACACAAGCAATTAAAGGTTATTAGATAAAGCAGGCAATAGCTTCTCTATGTTGTATCTGTCCCCATCAAATAAACAATAAATACATAAAAACAGTATCATTATTATCATTAATCATTAAGTCGATATAGTACATGTTTTAATATGAAAACTTAAAAAAAAAATTGTTGCCATGCCCTGATCTAGATACACACTAGAAAGCACTTGGAGAGCAGCTGATTTCCCCTACACTCTTAAAACAAACGGTTCTAAACAGAACTGGACACCCCTCCAGAAAAAAATACAACAGTGACTCTTTCTTTGTTTCTATTAATGACCTCAATTTAAAATCATTCAAGTCATCTTAATACAATGAGAGGTTATCAAAACCATAGAAACAATAGGCAAATAAAACAATGTCAACTGGCACAGCACTGGTTTGGTTTGTTTAAATAAGAGCACGTTCTTTGAAGGATGGGGAAGGGAACTCCTGTCTGCCTTGTGTTGTATTGGCATGCCTCTGGGCTAACAGATGGAATTATTTGAAAAAATTCCTGGATCCAGACAGTGATCCAGATCACTCCCAAAATCAAATCAATTGTTCCTTGCGTCATTCCTGACCTTCCATGAAAATTGAATCCATATCAGTATAGTACTTTTGCAGTAAATTTACAAACAGATGCCATTCTTAAAAAAATATAAAAAAGATCCAGACGATGTTTCTGACCTTTCCTGAAAATTGTATCCAAATCTGTTTGTAGTTTTTGAGTAAGGTCACTTAAAACGGGCATACGATATCCTTGGTGGAGGTAATAAATGCATTGGGCAAAGATATTCACAGTTTATTCTGCCACCGACCAAAGATACCAGATAAAGGTCATTATTTTGTAAAGCAGAGGTGTGATCCCTGCAAGCCTCTGCACGCCTCTGGAGCGCTGACAGAATCGATACATCTAAAGTAGAAATCAAACCACAGTAAACTGACACACTCTCACACACTTCCATTCAGCATGCAACCACTCCTCGGCACTGCCAGGCATGGATCAGCTCCAGTCTCCAAGGAGCACTAAGGACTTTAGGACTTCTTAGCTCAATAGATACAACACACTAACATACATAGTGCTGCCCAAGCTCATTTCTATTCATTTTTATTCAAGCACTTTTCCCCCCTGTGGGCCGACTGGCTTTTTTGGACCTCCAATTTATTTTAAATTACCAGATGTCCCGCCAGCGGCCTCACCAAACGCTGCAACTGATCTTACTCTACTGCTATTTATTTATAAACCACTTCCTCTCAATTTTCCTCAGAGGACAAATACAACCCCTTCTACCACCATCTTACCCGAGGAGAGACATATCTGAATGCAACAAGATGGTTTAAACTAACCTTGTCGATCCATTATATAAAACAAAACATAAAGAAGGGCTAACATGGAGGAGAAAAGGGGGAGGATACTGAAGCTGAATAGGTCTGACTGAAGGTTGAAACTCATAACACCCTTCTCATGCTCTCTATGCATTGCAAATAATGCTCATGCAATACAGCCATCATCTTTTATGCAAATTGTTAGAGTGCTGCAAAAGTGCCATGCATATTCATGACGATGATGTATGCCACCTGTCTATGTTAAATCTCCCCATATGCAGAGAGGCCACAGTGATTATGCAAGGGCACATGAGATGTGTTTTTTCAAGGTTGAGAAATACAGAAATTATTCAGTCTTGTTAGTGGTATATGCAGATGTGTGTGATTTTGTTTGTGTCCAGCACATGTGAAGAATGTACACTCAACATGAGCAGTATATAAAAAATGATTTGTTGGTGAGCCCTAACCACTTATTACAGTTTTACAGTCGCGTTAGCACAATTCTCAGATCACAACATACGTTTTTCAAAGACTTTAATGCAGTTCTGTAAACATTTAATACAATCAGCAAAACACAATTTATTAATTGCAAAAGCCAATACTTTGCTCAAAATCCTTATTTGATCCATCAAAGTTCAGTCTTTCCGTCAGAGCTATCAAAATGAAGATTTGTTGTGTTATTGTTATGAATGAACATGACTATGAATATCAAAATGCTTCACCATGTTGTCAGATTATGCACCTGAAAAAAAACAACTAAGGCTAATGTTTTGAAATGATAACTGAAGCTGGGTGAAGCTGTTTACTGAAAAATGAGAAACAGGGCTCAAATTGTTTGTATTGCTTTTAGTGATACACAATGCTGAGAGAGAGTTGTGCCACTGGAGGTCCATAAAACTTGAACAATGTAGCTTCAAAATAGTTTTTCCTTAGCACAATTCTCAATGCATTTGAATGGCACTTTTAGCTTGAGCAGCTACTTCTGGAACAAATGAGTTCAAGAAAGTGCTGTTTAAAGACTCATTGTCACCAATGGAGTTGTCATAACTCTGCTTATCTCTATGGCTCTCTGTAAGACAGTTACTGCACTACATAATGCAAAACAGAAAACAAAATTCACACGCTGCAATCATTGTCCAGTGCAATATTCCTACACTTGACAGTCTTCTCTGCTGGGCCATCTTCTCATCAACATTATGTTACAAATCTTCTCTTGCAATGTAGCATGGAATGGATCTTCTGCTATGTCTTATCTAGCCAGCAGGGTCATCTGAGTATGTGACTGACCATTATAACCCTGTCACCTCCAGAGTAGAACTACCCAATAGGTTAACAACATTAATAAAAACCATTAGCATATTGTCTTGGGCTAACCATTGCCTTATATCAACTGAACATAGAAACACATAGTCCCAAATGATGACATATGTTATTTGGTTTATCCATTTTGGTGGCAATGACTCAATTCAATGAAATTCAATGAAGCTTAGATGTTTTTTAAAGTTGGACTATTTAATTGAGAGCTGGTATAATGCATTTTGAGCGGTATAACAAAAGCAACTGACAGTGTAAGAAACAGCAGACTCAAACAAACAGACTCAAAATAGTTTTAAACATGTAACATGTAAGTTCTGATCTGAGAAATATACCAATCATGCCATCAATGTAAATTAGATCTTATACTCATATCTCCCATTGACTTCCCAGGCTTTCTGCACAGACTATAGTTATGTGCCAAACAAGCATTTTGTACACTGTGAGCGTATATACTAGGGTAGAACAAAAACTCAAAAAGTATAGAAGAGGCAGTCTACCACGGGGGAGTACTGTCACACAGAGGTCGGGGCTGCTGTGGTCTGATCAGACAGGCACAGGGATTTGGGACTAGTCAAAAACATGATAAGACCAAAATGTGCAGAGTTCAACAGGCTGTGGCTGTTAGCCTTTGTGTTGCCAAAAACCATGACACTGTGCTGCAGACTTCCCTTTGGAGCTGTTTGACAACACTCACATTTATACAGCTTACCTGCTTCATTTGTTGTTTATCCAATTCTCAAATGACTACGCTGTGCTTTTTTAGCAAAAAACTGAAACCGTTTATTTAGCAGTAAACTAAACAGTGTTATAGGTGACAAGGTTTACTCGAAAGAAGCAGCTCCCACTCTCACTATACAATCACTTATTCATTTATACATGTTTAAGGCTTTACTTGAAATATATGTTTTCATTGTTTTACCTGGTTTATTTACTTATCTTATTTGAGATTTTAGCCTGTACAGCAACTTGGGCAGTTTTTATTGTTGTAAATATAAGCAAAACCTTAGCTTGACCTTTTAGCTTTGCCAAATTAAACTAGATGCCACTACAGCATTAAGCACTGTGTGTTGTGACTGAACATACGTATCTAATAATCATGCTTTTGACAGGCTTGAATTTGAATTGACTTTAGGAAGAATTTAAATACAGATATTATGATGACATTTTTACAGGGTCCATAAAACGAATCACAGAATAAAATCGATAAGCATCCTCTGCAGATGGCTTCAATGAAAGTATATTACTAAGATTACTACATAATTTGAAATCAACACATCATCCCACACTCTAACGTCTGCCAAACACTTTTACTATAGTAAACAAGGAAATGGGACATCTGGAAACATTTGCTCAGTCACAGGTGAGGAAGAAGACAGAAGATGTTTATGTTTTCCTTACATTTTTAGATAACAAAAGAAAGATTTAGAGAGTAGGAAGCTTTCAGGAAGATGTCTTAATTTGGGATTACAGTTGAGGGTTACAAATACACTGTAAGAAGACATCCCCAACAGCTTAGATTCATTTTTTTTTCACAGAAAATTCAAAATAAATGAACACTTATGTACGCACAATTATTCATAAATAGAATAGAAAAAGTACAAATCCACAAGTGCTGTAGAATACAACAAAAGGATTCAGCTAATTAAAATATGTGTTCTATAAAAGTACCCATTGTAAAGACATAAAAACACCACTGTTTGGCTTGCTGTGGCCATCCCGTCTACTGAACTCCTCTCCCTCTTGGTTTAGAAAGATATCTCTGCAAATACCAGGGCTGTGTAATTACCCCTCCATTCTAAAGTCCACATTAGTGAAGACATTCCATCACTTACAAGGATCCTATTAAGACAGGTAATTAAAGGCACTGCTAAGGAAAATTGGCTGAGGAATGCATATTGAAAAGAGCATTAAATATGAACAATCAATCTCCGGCCTGCCTGTCTGTCTGTCTTTGTGGCGCTTTGTTTGACCGTATCATTCAGGAGGGTGTGTTGGCTGAGGCCTGACTGAAACATATGCTAACAGGAAGGGGGACAGAGAGGGTGGCCAAGTGGCAGCCATTTTGTAGGTGACCTAGTTCTGATTTAATGAATAGAGGAAGAGGAAGATTTGAGGAGGTTTCTTGCCAAAGAAAGCCATTTGTTCTTGCTGTGCCTCCAGTACAGTGTGTGGGACTAATATTTGAAAACCCTTGGCATCATCAGGTGAGTAGCAGTGCTTTTAAATTGCACATATTCTGATTAATTCAATTCACACATTTTGTCAGAGCTGGGCAGGGTAGCCAATCATTTTACTCAAGTAAGAGTACGTTACTTCAAAATAATGTTAATCAAATAAAAGTTAGAAGTACTCATTCATATAATTACTTGAGTAAGAGTAAAAAAGTACTGGTGAAAAAACTACTCAAGTCCTGTGTAACTGTTTGAGCGTAATGTCAGATTATTTGTTTAATTTTGTGGTAATCTGGCAAAAAAATAAAAAGATAATAAACAGATTTTGATATTTTCAAAAGATAAACTAAAAACGTACATTTTTGGAAGTACAGTTACTTCCAAAAATTATTACTCAAGTAAAAGTAAAAAGTATTGTACAGTAAAGCTACTCTATGGAGTACAATTTATTTAAAGTAAATGTAACTACCCACCTCTGCTCAGTCTTGCTAACAAAGACATTCACCATAATCGTCTGATTTACATTCTACACAGTAAAAAGCTGCAGGTTAGCTTTCCCGTCACACCGACAGATTTTTATTACCCTAATCATATTAGGTGAATATTTTCATCATCTATAACACCTCATAAAGGCTATATCGTGGAAGCACTGATGACAGTCATTATTAATTGATTGAACATTCAAGTGGAAAAAAAAACATGGCTCAAAATCAAGGGCTTGGTGCAGCATGACTATTGACAACTTAGAGGTGACGTGAAATACAAACAAAGGAGGGTGGGGCTTAGACAGTCATAAATGGAAACATCGATACAACACTTGGTAAGAGGGTCATGAGAGAGAACACTGTTGAGGTGTGTGTCAATCCCATGCACTCAATGCCTTAAAGCTCTCAGATGAAGCTAAGGATCAGTTGCTCTGAATTGAATCTGGATTGGATTCTTATTTGAGTTAGAAAGAACTTCTCAGAAACACCTTTAATATGGACAAATTACTCTCATTGTGGTCTCTCGGCTGAATACCAGTTACTGCAGTGGACTTAAAGGACACAGGCCTGATTCAATATGGCTCTCTAGCCTTCCCGCCTTTTCTTTCACTCCCCTTCTTTAACGGCTTTTACCCACCAGAGAGAGCTGCCTGGAGAATACAGGGATGCACACTTCAATTTAGAAAGCATGAATAAACAATGGGGTTTCCATGTGCTAGAGAAATTTCCCCTGGCGATGCTCACTCTATGGCTGATACACTGGCACACATGTGCAACTCAGGCTCACTGTGTGGGACGCATAGTGTCACAGTGGAGGAGGCACTTCAACAGACTTTTGGTCCTGGCAGCCCTCACTACTGCTTCGACTTGTTTTGTGTTGGTCTGAAATAGATTCATTTATTGTAACTTGACTTCACTAGATCATCTGTCAGCAATTATATCAGTAGAGCAGCATTGGCTCAGGTCCCAGAGTGGGTCAAAATGTATGTGTGGTGCAATCCTCACGTCTACCACTTCATGATGTTATTGTATCCTTGGGCAAGACACTTCACTCCCCTGCTCTAATGTATTTGATGTGTCTGGTGGTGGTTGGAGAGGCTATAGGTGCAGTATGGCAGCCACTTCTTTTGCCCATTTTCCACTAGTACGTACTTACTCAGCTCTACTCGGCCTACTTGGCTCTACTCTACTTTACTCAGCTGGTTTTCTTTTACAAAAAAGTACTTCACAGCCCCGCCTTAATGTGGGCGGGACATCGTAAGACACAGCCTATGACTTATCAGCTCAGCTCACTTGGAAACTTGGGGAAGCAGATACTAAATAGTTCCATGTTCAACAGAATGATTAGACGCTCTTAGACGATGTTAAGAGCAGGCCATGCTCAAAATACAAATGAATACATTCTGATTTATCTGCTAAGTCTTGGTTCAACACACCTTTGTTGTAACTCCCTAATGTCTCATTGTATTCAGTCTACTACTCTGTTATATAAGATGTACAAAAAGGTGACCAATGTTGTCTGGGACTCACAATTTGGCAACAACAATTTTATGTCTGGAGAGATAGGAATCTCAAAATGACTTGCTTACAGCACAGCACACAGAGTGAAAACTGCTGGGAACTCAAATTTGGATAACGGTCACACAAGCACACATACGCACGCACACATGCGTACACACACACAGACACGCACACACACACACACACACACACCCATGCACACACCCGCGCACATGCACACCCACACGCGCACACACGCGCACACACCCATGCGCACACCCGCGCACATGCACACGCACACACGCGCACACACACACGCACACACACCAGAGAGAGTAAGGGAAGCATAAACAAGCCTAGAAGTACTCTAACATTACACTCATTTATTTGAGACACACTTTAAGAGAACGGCACTGATTGAAACACACTGCGTATACAAGTCCTTGGGAGTCCCTGTTTGGAGCGTGCACATCTTACAGTGTGACATTCATGCTCCTTGTGTGTTGATATGTGCTTGTGCCCTCAGCTCTGGTCGCCGCCTTAATTCTGTGAGCTAAGATAATGAGAATTTTATCTGCAGCTCCACGGAGGCGCGCTGGGGTGTTCTGATTGAATGGGAGCACAGTGTAACGGATGAGACGAGTGATAGCGGGCCAGCTAGGTTACACGGATTCAGGCTAACGCACAACCACAGAGCTCTATGGGGAAAAGCATGGAGGCTGTGTCTGTGGCAGAGCTCTCACAGAGGTAATGAAACGTGTTGGGTACCTGCGACTAAACAGGAGCCCCTGTTGGCACAGATACTAAAAATAGTGTGCATGTTTTCAAATAGGACAGTAAACCTCCATATTTATGGTCATCAGTTATACCAGTTATTATACCATCAACTTCACTTTCTGTGTGGAATATTTCAGGCTAACTCAATCCAGCAATTATTCTTACTCTTTATGTTTTAATCATACAGAATCGTATAGAATTATTAGGTGTATAAAAGCAAAAACATGAATAAATTGTATATGCATTTATGAAGTACACTGCTGTTTGTGTTCAATCAAATAAAAGAAACTAGTGAGCATGCTTTAAATAATAAACCTCCTTCTCCATATTTATGGACATTTGTGCCATCACCTTTCTGTTTCTGTAATTCATCATTTCTTTTCCCAAAATGATCTTCATAATGGCACACCTGATAAGGCTGATGTAAGATTCAGTTTTGCAGCGTGTGAATCTAGAGCCGCAAGGTAAAATATAATGAGATTAATCAAATTAATTAAACTGTAATACTTCTCCTTGAGTAGTCAGATAAAATAGTCTAAATCCTTTTTTATAGTTAAATATATCAGCTTTATGTTGTCAACACTCTAATCCTCAAGTCACGTGTTGTTTAAATGGCCACCACGACATGTGTGTGGCCTAAATGGCAGTAGGCGACATGCTACACATACAATGTTTAAGTTCACAGCACCATTGTTCTTTTTCTATTTTAATAAATTAAAATGCACAGTATTGAACAGTATTCCAGGCACAGGGGCTCACGAGTCAGAATAGTCTATTGTTTGTTTCAGTCCAAAGCCCAGTCAAAGGAGAGAGTTGAATCAGGAAATCTTAAAACCTAATCAATGTGCAATTCTCTGCATGCTATAAGACAATTCTCTGCATGTTATAAGACAATTCTCTGCATGCTATAAGACAATTCTCTGCATGCTATAAGACAAACTAGGCCTATGCTGTCATCCCCGACAGCAAGGTGTATATCGGCGAAACGGCCTCATACGTCTGCCCCATACTTCTGCCCCATACGTTCTGCCCCATACGTCTGACAAAACATGACAAACATGGGAAGGGTCTATTTGACTTTTTTGATTATAGTCTCGATGTTTGTGAAGAATGTTTTTGTAAAATTCCCTAAAACTACATTCTTCTTTCAGTCTATAGGGGGCGCTATAGAGGTAACTGCCATCATATTAGTCAGATGTGTTCAGGGCCGGGGCATAATTAGGTATTTCAGGTTTGCGCCTAATCGGGGCAAAGTATGTGCACGTTAGAGGCTGTCAAATATACCTTTGTTGTAGGGTGGGGTCATAATAATATTTTATGTTGGGTACACTGTGGAGAATCACTGTACCAAGTTTCATTGCTCTCTGCCAAAATAAGTGTGTCCAGGGTCCCATAGGGGTCATACACAGGGGGGCGCTATAGAGGCATTCTTTATTTGACCTCTGTAATGTGCCTATGTACATTAAGTATACAATTGCCCGGATAAATGTGCCAAAATTCACGCAATTTCGCAAAATAAAAGTGTATCAAAACATGAATTAGTGAATTACTTAATTGTCATTAATCGAAGATGTATCCAACTTAATCCAGTTCTGCATCTTCACAATATGTACCTGTGTGCAACAGTTGAAAAAGATCCAGCAAAGCCTTTTTGAGTTATTGCGCTCACAGTTTTGGCTCGTAATTAATTAATTAATTAATTAATATTCATCAAAGAAGTACCCAAATCGATGCAGTTTGGCGTCTTTATGGTATGTACCTGTGTGCAAATGTTGAAACTGATCCGGCAATTCGTTTTTGAGCTATCGCGTTCACAGCTAGGATCTGCGGACGCGGGCGCGGGCGCGGA
>JAVQKC010063673.1:0-14594 GCA_036025475.1 Philypnodon macrostomus
AGACGTACGGGGCGACGTATGGGGCAGACATACGGGGCAGACGTACGGGGCAGACGTATGGGGTCGTTTTCGCCGATATACACTTTGCTGTCGGGGACGACAGCACAGGCCTAGTTCTACATTGGGAGATTATTTGAGATCACTTTCATTTATCTTAGATTAATTGTAACTGACCATCATTATATTAATTGCAACTATGTTTGCCACAAGACTAGTTAGATCTGGGTTATAGGTCATTTATACAATATATACTAATACTTTTTTTATTTGTTCATCAAAAAGGTATTGAAATCACTGGGGTTTTGTGTATTATTTTACAATACGTACAACAGTGATGGCTGAACACTGGAGTTATTAGAAATATTCTATCTTCCTGAACCCACTTTTTGGTCCCATCCACCATTTTCTATATCTGTATCTATAGCTATCTATATCTATATGTATATATCTATCTATATCTATATCTTTCCATAGCTATATCTATATGTATATGTATCTATATATCTATCTATATCTATCTATATCTATATATCTATATAGCTCTATCTCTATCTCTATATATGTTTTCACTTATCATTTATTTTTGTTTTTTTGCAGTGGGTACCAAAAACCCTAAAATCCAGCTGTGTGATATGAAGTCTGGCTCAAAGATTCATGTTCTTCAAGGTTTGTTAACGTGTCTGATGGGAATTTGCTTGCATGTACATTTTCTATGAAGTACGTGTCGTTTATTTCTGCTTAGGTCACAGAGCAGAGGTCCTGTCTGTGAGATGGTCACCCAGATACGAGTACATCTTGGCCACCGCTAGGTAAGAGTCATCTCCTTTGTGAAAAACTACATCAACCTGAATGACACAAAAAGTACCCCATCAAGTCCATACTGTGACATATGAATGATTTACCCTCATTTTGAAATTTTCTCTTAATCTCACAGACAGTCCTTTATGGATGGTGTTATTGGAGTGCTCCTATTACTTTATTTTCACATTAATCAAATTTAAACTGCATTCTGATCTACACAAAAATATATGGCCCAGTGTAACTTACGTAGTCAAGCCAGTGACAGATGTTTTCTCAGGTTTGAACCTACAGCATCTAGTCCCAGAATCTATGGATACTAAGCCTACTATTGAATGACATAGGCTGAATGTACAGATTGAAATTATCATATTTAACTGGATTGGTAAAATATAAAAATAAAATTAACTGGATAAGGGTAAAAAACAAAAACAATTTTATTCAGTTTTCATTGTGTTTAGACAATCTTAGTCCACATGAATGGGAATGTTGACCCCCAGAACCAGAGATGACATATTGTTACGCTAAAATATGAATTTCAATTATAGAAGCATTGGCATTTCATCTCATTAAGGCATTTGGCCCGCGGTCCGGTAATACATTTTTATTTTCGGCCCCTGATCTAGACAAATATTGGCAACTGTGATTCAGACCCCCTGGATGTTATCACTTTTTAAATCATTTCTCATGAACCACACACTCAATACATAATAAATATGAAAAAAAACACGCTAACCTTTATCTCTCTTTGTTTGTCTCCTTGTACAAATTCAGGTAAAGTCATTATTTAGTCTTGTTAGTGCAACCATAGCTTCTATAGCATTAAGTCAAGTGCCCATCTGTTATAATTGATCCTATGGGGTGTTATTGTCCCTTTAGACTCTGGCTGCTATAGTACAATGTTCTATTATAGGGCAGCAAAGCCCAATCGGAAACTGTTCATTTAACTATACTTTGTTGACAGAATTGTGTGTAATCTTTATCTTTAATCTAATGTCACATAGCTTGCTAGATGTTAACTGTTATTTAGCTATTTTATCTACCCATTGATCTGAACTAATTAGTATAATTAGTATTACAAGTGCTGACTGCATTGTTCTTTTCCGGTCAAGTGCAGACAGTAAGGTGAAGGTATGGGACGTGCGACGGGCCTCTGGCAGCCTATTCACTTTGGACGAGCACAATGGAGACAAGTCAAAATCATCCTCAGAAGCAGGTAAGATTTTTGGATTGTATTTTATTTAGAACATTTAAAAAAATATAAATATATTGTTATTTTTTTTTTTATATAATATTTTTTTAAAGTAGTAATAATAGAACTTTCAAGAAAGCCCGATATTTGTGTTATCTGATTCTGAAGTATTCCGCCAAAGGATGAGTCCGTGAAGGCAACACAGTGTGATGGTCTAGAATAGTCTCTAGACCAGGGGCCCCAACCTTTTCCAAATTGAACGTGGCAGAGAGCTACTCATATTTACCTGATGCATCGTTTATTTTAACATATAGAAAGCTAGTTTAGTTTTCCTTCAAAATGTATCTATAGATTTATAAACACAGCTTAGTTGTGCATTAAAACAACTAAAACTCATTTAGCAGATCTAATTTGACTTTTGTATAATTTATGAGCCCTTTGGAGAGCTACTTGAAAACTGGTTGGGAGCTACTGGTTGGAGACCCCTGCTCTAGACCCTGATAGATTTCACAGTAAAACAGCCCATATTGTTTTGTAATATTTCTGCATCTTCACTTAGATTCTGTCCAATTGATTAATGATTAATTATCTAATAGCATGTTTGTAAATCTAAAACAACATACTGTATGTTTAAAAACTTGAAGTAAGGCAGTTCAAAATCAACTGTGGGGTATAACAGGTAGACATCAAGGGACTAGGGACTATTGAGAGTGAATTTACCAGAAAAAAACGGAGAAAACCTGCAGTAACTCTGTGAGAACATACAGACTCAACCCAAAGAGATCTAAGGCCGGCCTGTGCATCAAACCTAACCTTTTTACTCTGAGACAGAAGTGCTAACCACTCTGCAATCATGCTAGATGTGATGCATTTTCCATTCATAAAAGTTAAACAAATGCTAATGCTAAAATACAATACTAGTGTTTATGGATAGTAATATTTCATTGTCATGCATGTGTGTACAATATATTCTAACTAGTTTTATGACAGTATTTCAAAACAAAACTACTAGTAACTACAAGTAAAATAGATCTCTCTAAAAGGTATGTCTGCTGTAGTTTGTAGGTTAACAGAGTTTTGACCATCTCACTGGAGGAGAGGTCAACATTCTGCACACATAGTATCAGTCTTTCCTGTTTTCAAGTATGTGTGTCTTCAAGCCAAGGAATGCACAGTGAGGAAATCAGTTTGCCATTAACATGGATTACCACAGCACAGCCATATGTGTCATAATGGCAAAAAATTGTTAAGTGTGTCATTGTACATGCTGGGAGTGAGATGCTAAAAGTAAGGTCTCTTGTGTTGACCAGCTAACACAGCCCATAATGGCAGAGTGAACGGTTTGTGCTTCACCGGAGATGGCCTGTATCTGCTCACGACCGGAACTGATGACCGAATGAGACTGTGGAACAGTGCCACAGGGGAAAACACACTGGTAGGTTTCCTGGCGGTTAGAAGTGGATTCTGTAGTGAATGAATGTGTCAGTGGTTGGTTGTTTGTGCTGATCCTGCAACTACATTGTCCAGGGTATACCCACCTAATGCCCATATAATAATATAATAAGTAATTGCATCTTATAATTGTATTTCTAATGCCTTAGCAGAAACATCAAACATCCTCAGGGTAAATTTGGCTGTTTTTTTACAACAGTTATTTTGTTCTGTTATAGTAAGGTAATTTAGAAAAAAAAATTAATTGGCCCAAAATCTCTAAATTGCATTCTTGAGATGTGAAAATGTAAAATAAAGAATGCCTCTATAGCGCCCCCATGTTTATGACCCCTATGGGACCCACACTTTGGCAGAGAGCTATGAAACTTGATACAGTGATTCTCCACAGTGTACCCAACATAAAATATCATTATGACCCCACCCTACAACAAACAGGAAGTCAGGTATATTTGGCAGCCTCTAACTTGCCGACATACTTTGCCGATTAGGCTCAAACCTGACACACCCAATTACCCCCCGGCCCTGAACACATATGACCGATATGATTGCAGTTACCTCTATAGCGCCCCCTATAGACTGAAAGAAGAATGTAGTTTATGTATGTAGTATTTTTTTATTATATATACATTTGCATGCTTGATCTTTATCTTCAATTATTAATCTATTTTATGCTCAGATGTTGGCATCCTGTGTGGGCAGACGTAAGAATGTCATTGTTCAGGGAAATGTGTTTCCTTGTGCATATAACAATAAACACTTTGAATCTTTGCACAATGTCTGATTCAAGGGCCCGTTGGTGCCATAGCATTTGGGGCAGACGTATGGGGCCGATATACACCTGGCTGTCGGGTACAACAACATGGCCCTAGTTATATTATATTATTGTTGAATTAATATATAATATAAATTAAGCTCCACTTTGGAAAGTTTGTGAAAGCTGCTATATAAATAAATACTACCATTGCATTTGTTTCCTCATTGTGTTTAGTGGAGTCTACAATTTGTATCATATGCAGTCATGTCTCCTAATAGCATTCAAAAATGGAAAGCTAATGCAACAGAGCTGACGACACTTGAGTGTGAAAACACTAGCTTAACCTATGTCACTGACAAAGCTGACCGGTCTCCTATTTCAATTTCCTGCTCTGCTGATTCTAAGGAGGTTGCTATGGTGGATATTTTTCCACCATGGGGCCGCTGCAGTAGAGTGATGGCACAGGTATAGAAAGTGTCTGAAGTATACAGAAGCGTAATGCATTCAGCTGATGGGAAAAAGTAAATCTGTTTTTATGAGATGTTACATCCATGACATCAGTACAGCACATCATGTGACCACTCGTAGGTAATGTTCAAGACCACATTATACATTAGCCTATATAAAGACTAATGGTGAAAAAGGGGCCTCAGACACGATGTCAGTTGGTGGGTGGTAGATTACTGTGGGATCTGCTTGTTTGTTATTGTTTCTGCATTATCTATATCCTTATTGTTTGAACTTCGAAAAAGCTAAGTTGTATTTGACTTTACATAAATGATTGAACTCATGAAAAAAACACAATTATTTAACTTTACTAAATCAGTTGAATGCATTATGCTTCCGTATAAGTATATGTGTAGGCATTATTATTCTCATTAGCCTGATTGAAACCTTACATTGGGGTAATAGAATCACTTTTATGACATAGTTTTGAACCAAACTAAAGAATTTCTATTGTTTATATTGTTGGTTTTTGATGATTTTACTTTTCTTTATTTTTTCACCTACACATTATAATTTTATGCAAACTGACAATTTGTCATTCTGTCTCTCATAGGTAAATTACGGTAAGGTGTGCAATGAAAGTCGTAAAAGACTCCAGTTCACTGTGTCTCGCGGCTGCAGCCCCGAGTTTGTATTTGTTCCCTGTGGAAGCTCCATCGCCATGTATGCCCTACACACCGGAGAGCTGGTCACAATGTTAAGAGGCCACTACAATAATGTGGACTGCTGTGAGTTTCACCCAGACTACCAGGTGAGAGACAGGTGGGGTGGGGTGACTCTCTGCACGGGCCATTATACCCATCACACTCTCACCTTTATTTGCATTTCCACCATCTGTTTGTTCAAGGTCTAGTTAGGCTCTGGTGTCAGGCTGCACATAGGATTTTATAATGACCCCTTCAACTGCACTTGAATTTATTACTCCAGAATTTGCGATCACCATGGCAGCTTGAAATGACCCTCCATAAAGATAACCATAAAAGTCAACGGTTCTAAAAGTCTGACCTATTATAAATGCAAATTCCTTGCGTCAGTGTTTTGTAAATGTGGTTCTAGCAGATACTTTTGACAGTTTCAATTTTAAACTTAAATAGTAAACCTATATAACAATATTCCCACACCATAGTTACCATATTTGTTGGTTCGACCATTGAAGTGGCAGTATTATAGCAGTCTTTTATGTGATTTTTCACTAACTTTGATCCCACAACTGTGTATGTTTATGACTTACAGTCGTATACGCTTGAACTGAGAGCATGCATTTTTGTATTTCCTTTGACACTTTCGTCTGTGCCCTGCCCTAAAAGGGAATAGGATACAGAAGCCTTTGTAGTCGGTTGTAGAAGTAGTTGAGAATGGTCCCACACACTGGCTTTCTACACATACCGTACTACAGAATGCTGTTTAACTGGCTTCTTAAAATGACATGCATTGGTCTGTGCATATGTTTTCTATTTCATGAGCCTTCTGTATGATAATGTCCCAATGCACAGATGATGTGTCTCATGGGTTACTTTTTGTGCTGACACTTTAGACCAGATTAATTATTTTTAGTCCCCATAGTAACTTAAGGTGGCTTCTATTCTTCCTGTTGTCATTGCTCAGAAGAAAAAGGAACTCCAAGGCAATTTATCAGAAAAACACAACCCGTGTACAATGTTTGCTGTTTCAAGATTAGATAAATTCAGAAAGTCATGTCAAGAAGGGCATCATACATAAAACAGAAGTGTTAATAACTCTAACTAATAAGAAGCTGCTTGCCAGTTAATGAATTAATGTGTTTGTGTTTGTGTTTGTGTTTGTGTTTGTGTAGGAGCTGTACAGTGGAGGTAAAGACTGTAACATTCTGGCGTGGGTTCCTGTTCTGCGCCCACCATCTGAAGAAGAAGAAACTGATATCACAAACAAGGTAGGTGACATTTTGACCCTTGACATGCAATCCACCAAAGCATAAAATCACTGACATTAACTAAACTTTCATAAATGTAATCAATTAATGGCTAAACAGTGCCATTGAAACTAATGTAAAAGACAAAATTTTACATACACTCACCTTTTTAGAAACTTTACAATTAGTGAAATGATAAGATTACTTTGGGGCTAAAAATCAGACAAAAACATACTTCTACATCATTCACATAGTCGTGTTCCTGCGCCTGTGACAGCAAAATGCACTACCTAACATTTTCATTTCATCCCAGTGCCAGAAATGAGTTCACTAATGCTCACACGGCCATGTTACATGCCACGCAGATGCACCACATAGAACCAGGAACACTGTTGGTCCCTTTAATCCTAGTTCTGCTTACTGCTAATGCTTATTTTATTCCAAATGACTACCACTGACTTCTTCCTTTTTAGTTATTGTAGCACATTCCTAGGCAATCATTTACAAAATCTGTCACCTGTCATGTTACATATTTTAAGGTAACTCTGAGGGTGTGTCATTCTTCCAGTATGTCCTTTTATGGTCAAGGAAGTGGCGTGTTAGTAAATAAGTCTGTTTTTATTGTTGTTGTAAACAGGCCATAGTATTAAGTGTATGTTTTTTTTTCTTCTGCAGAACACTCATGGTTCGACATCCTTGAACCCTGCCTTTCAGGACGCATGGAGCAGTGATGAAGACTAATACTGGTGACACAATAGCTTTGTGTTTTTTGTGTCTGACCACACATGACTCACTAAAGACTGTCAACAAAACAGACAAAAGGACGCTCACAAGATAATATGGATCTAAAGATTGCATTGCCTTAAGATTTATGTAAATATGTACATAGTATTGACTGAATCTGTTATTATCTTATTATTGTGTCTTTTTATTTCAATTAAACATTGACATTAATAGAAATGTGTCTGTTTCACTTACATCTATACAATGAGAAATGAGTTAGGGTTACAGATGTGTCTTTGATATGCTTTGTTGAGGAGGGAGGGCACTTCCACGGGAGTCACCGAGCTTTCACAGACACACTATGGACATTCCCAAGAGAATTTGCATTTGTTTTTAAACAGAGCTGTCAGCGTTGCTGAAACCAACAGTGAATGATAGTGAAACCAAAGTATGGTTGGACATGCTTTAATAGCGTATTAAAACCTAGCTATACTTAATATTACAGCGAAATCAACAATAATGATAGGTGGACAGAAAAGTCAACATCTGTACTGAAGTAAAAGTCCCCATGAAACCTAAGGTAGAAGTTGCTACATTGACTTGTATTGAATGTAGGCCATTCTTTAAATAAATCAAAGTCATACATATGAGACTTTTAAAATAATAGATGACAAAGTATAATAACAGCTGTTCTATATAAATGTGAATACATACATGCTAAAGTAACGTTTTAGGTACTGTAGTTAACAAATGTAGCCTATTTACAGTGGGCAATACCAGTAAACAACTTTTACTACAAGCACATAAAACAAATAAACATTACTTATGCTTTTGCTCTTATTTAGCTATAAAAATGCTAACTAATATAAAGACTAACTATTGAGTCAATTGGCCGCGTATGTAATGAAACTATTGTAATGCCTACAGTTTCATGTTCACTGATGAAACATCACACAGGAATGGGTTTTTTTTTTTTTAAACACACTTTCTTGTTTTTCAATGACCAATGACCAATC
Organism: Philypnodon macrostomus; assembly: GCA_036025475.1. Classification (NCBI taxonomy): domain Eukaryota; kingdom Metazoa; phylum Chordata; class Actinopteri; order Gobiiformes; family Eleotridae; genus Philypnodon; species Philypnodon macrostomus. The sequence continues at coordinate 8,331 of JAVQKC010063673.1, forward strand.
AGAGCGCGCGGTCCCGCCCTCTCGCGCTGCAATAAGATGCGCGAGTACCCCGGCTCCTGCAGAACAGCGGGGAAGAGCGCACACCTGCCGCAGAGGCGCTGGTGATTTACCGGAGTGGGCCTTTGGATACGCCATTAACCAGAAGAAAGGACTTTTTTTTTTTATTGATACACTGCGGCGACACAACTAAAGGTTTGTACTCAAAGTGTTAGTTAGACTTTTGCTGAAGTTGGTCTGAACCCTTAACTGTCGATAGGATGCAACGGTTATTTTAAAAGTGAACGTCTTCTTATGTATAAACCTCTCCCTTAGTTGGTTAAACTCGTTGTGTTTGGGCTGAAACATTATATTTACCCTTTTTAAGTGCATATATTTAACCCTTATTGCAGTTACATGATGTCACCAGCTACATTTTGGGCTCTAGCCAAAACTTTAAAAATTAGCTTTACCTGAATGATTGGGATCAGTCAGTTTCTGCCCACTAAGCTTTGGGAGTTGGCTGAAGTGAAGTAATGAGGTGTGCCCCGGTGTTTTACATCACAGGTCTAGACCATAATGTTAATTTCTATGTCAAGGCTTGCCATGGTGTTCGTAATGGACCCATTTCTTCATCCATTTGGGGTTTTTTTTTTTTTCTTTTTTTTACATTTTTCCCCAAAGGCTGTGGCATATCTAGTGCGCTAGGGTAACCATTGGTGATTCACAATTGTTCATGATATGGCTTATTTTATAAACCTCTACAAGTCAACACCAGTGCTCTTTACTAGTGTGTGTGTGTGTGTGTGTGTGGGTCTTGCCTTTCAACAGTTGGTTGGCAACAATGTGGAACTTCAGCCTAATAATGCACACCATTGTCACTTCAAGGATATAATGGTGACTGGCATTATAGGACAGGTCACACTGCTTTGTTAAAAAAACATTCTACATGCCTTAGTTCATTTATGTGTTTTGGTCTCGTAGGTAAAAATGGAGCTTGGCAATGTGAAGTCATCTGTTGCCCTTGCTTATGATCGGTTCATCCAAAATGCAGGTGAGATTCGATATGAATAATGGTGTTAAATTGTAAGTCAAACTCTGACAAAATCTTAACCTCCCTATTTTTTGTTTGCAGACATCCGAACAGAGGACTGGCTGCTCATGTCTTCTCCTCTCCCCCAGACCATCATCATAGTGGCATACATTTACTTTGTATCATCACTGGGGCCGCGGTTGATGGAGAATCGCAAAGCCTTTGACCTCAAGAATGTGCTCATCGTTTACAACTTTGGCGTGGTGGCACTCTCCCTGTACATGTGCTATGAGGTAGGCCCCCAAAGAAGAAAACCAGTGACTCATGCAAGAGTCATCCATCATGACCGGCTTTTCCATAGCCATATTTGGTTAATGCTTCCTGATGGAAAAAAGCTTGACTGGCATTGTCTAATTGTTTGTTCTTCTCCAGTTTGTGATGTCTGGATGGGGAACGGGATACTCCTTTCGCTGTGACTTGGTTGACTATTCAGATAACCCACAGGCTGTGAGGGTAAGTCGGTGAAAACTAAAGTAACAATACACACACACAGTTAATCTAAAAAGGAACTTCTGTTTTCTTTCCTCTAGATGGCAGCAACATGTTGGCTTTACTACTTTTCGAAGTTCATTGAAATGTTGGACACTGTGGGTGGCTAAGTCCTAAGAACTAAGTAAGCTCTGGTAAATTTGGCTTTGTAATCAGGTTGAACTGACCTCCTCTGTGCCTTTCAGATCTTCTTTGTACTCAGGAAAAAGAACAGCCAGGTGACATTTCTTCATGTCTACCATCACTCCATCATGCCCTTCACCTGGTGGTTTGGAGTCCGGTTTGCTGCAGGTAGTTTGGGTTTGCTTTCGTTAATGTAACTCTGGATATGGATCTGTATTAAATTGAATTGTAAACTCTCTTTATCAGGCGGTCTCGGCACATTCCATGCTTTTCTCAACTGTGTTGTTCACGTTATCATGTATACATACTATGGGCTGAGTGCCATGGGCCCCAAATACCAGAAGTACCTGTGGTGGAAGAAGCACCTCACCACCATTCAGCTGGTAGGTTTATGTTTAAGACTTGGCCTGTATTAGATTTATGATGACTGACTACAATAAGTCTTCCTATTGATTACTTTTTTGTGTGTGTGTCTCTCAGATTCAGTTTGTGCTGGTCACCACCCACATCTGCCAGTATTTCTTCATGAAGGACTGCCCCTACCGGTTCCCCATCTTCATCTACATCATCGGCTCGTACGGCATGATTTTCCTGTTCCTCTTTCTCAACTTCTACTACCACGCCTACACTAAAGGCAAGAGGCTGCCCAAAGTGCTGCAGGCTCAGACATGGGGACACCACAGCAACGGCATAATGAGCCCCATGAACGGAGCCATGAACGGAGCCATGAACGGACTCGGCAGCCACCACAAAAAGGAGTAAGGCCTACGGGGCAGCGCAGGGTCTATATAAAATCAGCCCTGGTCAGAGTGGAATATAAAGGACTATCTTTATACGTATTAAGCATTATTGACCCAGGACACGTACTTCTATGAAAATTTCAATTGTTTTGTATTCTAAGTGTCGGTAATCAACTTTTACACATTATTTAAACTATTTTTAAATTATTGCCATCAACAATCTAGCAATCAGTGATCATTTTTACCTTGTGACTTGATCTTAACGTTTCAAAAGATTTTTAGTGACGATGGTTGAATTGTGCACTAGGCACTACATAAACCGTTTATTTCACCAGGCCAAAATGGACATGAAACTGTGGTTCTGTCATGACTTATTAGGCCTGGCCCTGGGCACAGCTGCTGATGGGGGAAGTTGATAACTCGCCTAACCGGTGACGTGTCCAATGAAGCAGAGTGACAGGTTCCAGGAGGAAGGCTGTATTACTGGTTCTTGTAGGAGCCAAAGTAGAGCGTGTAGATTTACGACTTACTGATGCAGAGAGATTACCACAAACAGGTGACACTTAGAAATGCACAGATTTACACCAAAATGATGACTCGATGACCTCTCTTACCTGCTTAAGGAGCGCTTCATGTGTGAATGCTTTGGCTAAATGCTATGCTTTTGATCTGAAGTCAGTGGAGTGGTATACTATCCTGTTAAAATGATCTTGCTGTAAAGTGATATAACACGCTGCTCCTGTCTTGTTAAAATGATCTTGATGTAAAGTGATATAACACGCTGCTCCTTTGGTGACTGAGGACCTTGGTCTGAAAGGTTTGTCTCTTCACCAGCCCAGATAACTCATCCATCCTAATGTTGGCGATTATTACTTATAGGTTACTATTGAATATTGTAAGATTATGTTGTGTATACTGTTTATATTGTATTTTTTATTGTATTTATGAAAATAAAATGTCTGTGCTCTTAATTTTCTCAAATGTGTCCTTTTGCTTCAGACATGCTGGCTTTAAACTTAATTAGACTGATGTAATCTCATAGCCACTCCCCATCCTGTCCCACATCTCTACTTCCTCATCCACTGAGCCAATCACAGCTCGGCTGTTTGTTTAAACCTGTCTCCGGTTCAAGCAGCCCTTCTCCACCACATCACTCCCGAGCAGCTGATCCCTCTTCCCCATTTCTCCAGCAGCAACAGTAGATCAGTCCACCATCACCGCCTCAGCTGCCGCTCCATCTTGTTAGTCACCTCGGCAACCACAAGTCAACTCCACTTAACTGTAGCAGAACCCTCAGTTTTACTGCCTCATGCTCCTCTGTCCCATCACATCTTCAGGAGCAGAATAATCTCACTCTCCACAGCTCAGAAGAACCTCGTCCTAGGTTTCCCCTACTGCACCACCAGTGTCTGCCCCTATACCTACATTATTCTTCCTACAATGCCTCTCTCTACTGGGTCTGAGCGCCAAACTCTAAATCTGTAGCATCACTGTTTTGGCTCTATTTTATTTAAGTATCTCACAGTTGAAATACTGATAACAATCCTTTGGCTTTGACAAATTTGTTGTATAAAAATGCAATGTTCTCAAGTGACACTAGTGTAAATGAGAATGGGATTTCTAGTTGAATTAAAAAAGTAATAGTGCAATGGCCTGATTATACCACTAGGAGGCGTTAGGAACTAAGGGTTGTTCTTATCTGTGGCTCCCTGGGCCTGAGGGACCATAAAAGGCTTAACCAAGCTTGGTATTACATGTGCATTCTGTCTGAATATCCTGAAAAGTAGTTAAAGTAAAATTGATATGGCCTGCAGATAAATGCTTTACTGTACTATATATACTATAATACTTTTCTGTGTACTGAATATAATATGTTACACTTTTAATTGAACTCCTGAAGTAGTCTTCACTGCTTGTACATTGACCCCATTCACTGTGCATGTAACCACCCGTGTGTGTATAGGTGGTGAAAGTGTCTGCTTGAGTGGACCGCTGAATATACTTACCAGGACAGCCTGAACCTCAAGGCGCAGGCATGATCTCTGTTCACAATAATGCAGTACGTTTGGCAGTCAGCCTCACAGGCCTGTTCCTCTCACATGGGACAACTGGGCCATGATTAGGCTCAATGCGTGAGACAGCGCCTCATCATAAACTGTACAAACATTAGCTATGCACCATTGATGAAACAGGTCCTGACCTGATCAATGTGTCTCCAATTTAAGGACCACTATCCGTTCAGAAGCTACAATATTTTATAAGCAGGACTAAACCAGGTCTATACTAAGAAACTAAACTAAACCAGGTCTATACTAAGAAACTAAACTAAACCAGGTCTATACTAAGAATCTAAACTAAACCAGGTCTATACTAAGAAACTAAACTAAACCAGGTCTATACTAAGAAACTAAATTAAACCAGGTCTATACTAAGAAACTAAACTAAACCAAGTCTAAACCAGGACAAAACTAGGCCAGGTCTAAACCTAGCAGTCTTTTGTTGTCCCTCAGTATTTCCATAATTCTGTGTATGGCGCTGTATGGTCTGCATAAAGCCATTTTGAAATTAATTAAAAAAAACTCTCCATATTCAGAGCTAGCCAAATGTGGGTAGATTTGAATTGTACTTTCATTAGCCACATTTTAAAAACATATAGCAACTGATCTGTTACTATCTGTCCATGGTCAGTGTTATACACACTGGGAAGAAAAACAGCACATTATTGACAGTTTATAAATGGTGGCTAGAGAAAATCATAATGCTTACCACAATGGCTAGTAAACAGAAAACCCATTGTCTAGCCCTGAACATGTTTGTATTGTTTATGTTCAGATTTGGTTCAGGTCAGAAGATATCTTTATCTTGACGTTGTTATGTTTGCTTTTTCTGTGATTTTCACTTTTACTTAACTTTTTGTTTCTTGACAGTCATAAAATAATCCACCTCAACACTGCACACACAAATCATACATGTACTGTGTACAAAGTCAGGAGGTCACAATGATTACCAACAACATCATGCATTCAAGCTGATCTGACTTTGATTAAGGTCAGAAATGGCTCAAAGTGTGCACCGAGCCTGCCCCACAGAGCAGATGGCTTTTTGGAAAATAATGATTATCATCTTACATAATTATGGCTATTGTGTGGCCCAAGAATACCAGCTCTTTCACTTTTAAAGATGCATAAAGAAGAAGTGCAATTTGGATATACTAGAGCTCCTTGAATTACAGTCACCAACACAAAGGCTCACTGTTCCTTGCTTCTTTTTGAAGGTAATCATCTCATAAAGGTGGTGATCTATGTAGACGTTGTTTTTTTACATGAATGCTGCTTTGTTAGCGTCGCCATCGTGTTATTCCAGTTTTAGGTCAACACAGAGATAATCTACCACAGCTTTAAGTTTGTGTTCATGTTTTAAAATGTCAGGCTGGTCTCCTGGTAGATTAGTAATATAAATGCAAACAGGGCTTGGCATGAATTTATGAGTTTACTGGCCATTGTGGCAAGCATTCGTCAAACATTACTGACCAATGATTTTTTTCACTAGCCACCCAAGTAGCCCATATAACAATAATGTGATATTTCCATTACCACTTTGTTTAACAGTGATTATGGACAGACACATTCATAAGTCACATTAGATTAGACATAGAAAATGACTAGATTTTTGATTATCATGATTATATTGTTAACGAGCAATTAAGAGGCCGCGCCAGCCAAAACATGACAAACATGGGAAGGGTCTATTTTACTTTTTTGATTTGTCTGGATGTTTGTGAAGTATATTTTTGCCTGCTTTGCCTATTTAAACCTGCTGCATCACCTCATTCATATGGATGAC
>JAVQKC010063700.1:0-38670 GCA_036025475.1 Philypnodon macrostomus
CCTCATTTGTGGATTTTAATATTTACCGTTTCCAGTGGGGTGGCAGCGGGGGTGGCAAGGCCTTATTTGGAGGTGGCAATTGCCACCCCTGCCACCCCTTTGGCTCCGCCACTGGTGGACAGAGAGGGTCTTTCTGTTTACATGTTCTCCCATGTCTGGATGAGTTTCCTGCAGGTACTACAGGTACTACTGGATTTTCCTATCATCCTAAAACATGCATTATAAGCCAATCCTGTGTACTCCGGACCTGGATCAAAATGAAGAGATGGGTCCCCGGGCTGGGGTCAGCATAGAGAGATGGGTCAAATGCAGACAAAAAATGTCCTTGTGGGACCAATCAAATATACCTGTACCTGTATTCCTCTCTTCTATCTTCTATGTATGTTATTCACTAACCAGAAACTCAGTACAGTTTCCTTCTGTAGTATCACATTACACAATGACAATGACAAACAATGACGGTAACTAGGGATGCACCGATATGAAATTTCTTTGCCGATACCGATATTTTTATTACCAATTTGGCCGATACAATTCCAATACCAATATTTTGTGCATCTCATTTGTCAAGAAATGGTGGCAGTTTACAAAGAATACAATATCAGCCGGCCCACTTGGCACATTTTTACACCCCATGTAGCCTTTGAGTCAAAAGGTTTGCCCACCCCAGGTATAGGCCGATACCGATATCAGTCAAAATGAAAGATATCGGCCGATACCGATGTTGAGCCGATATATCTGTGCATCGCCAGCGAGCGGTAATGCATAGAAGCCTTACATCATCAACACTGGGATAACATGTTTACTAGCCCTTGGGCGCTTTGTATGGATTGGCAGGGATATTCAGAAGACGGACTAGGGTTGTTGACGTGTATGTGTTGAACAAAGCAGATGGTGATGAAAGTGCTGGAGTAAACTACGGTGAATAGTATCACAGGGCACCTCAGCAGGAGGGATTTGTTTGGCTTTAGTCCTTTATGAGACAAATATTGGGATAAATCCTTCTCTGCAATGAGTCCACAGTGAAAAGGCCAAGCTACATCCAGTGCTTTACCATCCTCACATCACATCCTGCTCCTTCTGTAAACACAAACAGTGCAGCCTTGTCTCCGAAAAATTCTGTTGGCTTATTTCTCTGCAATTATAGGATAGGAGTTAGTTTATGCCATTTTACTTCTGTGGATGAACATTTATCATTTTCTGTAAGGGTAAGAGTTACTAATTTGTTGATGAAAATAAAACACATTTATAGAATATAATAATACAATTGTGGAGCCTGACCCAACACTTGGAAGCCACTGTATTAAAAATCGCTTGACACACAAAACAATTTTCAATGAGCTTTGCAATTATCCACATCTTTTAACAAATATATTCTCACAGTCACTCCACTTTTACTGAAATCTACAGTATGTGTGCTGGATACCTACAGTACTGATATATGATCATTTGATTTGATAATGATAATGTTTCTTTGTTTGTGGGTCCCCTTCTCAGGCACATGCCTCATACCAGGTGCTGCTGCTCTGAATTTCATTGCCATCTTGATCTTGTGAGTACCCTGGCACTAATAACCACAGCTTGTCTGCACAAACCAATATGGCTTCCCTAAAGCATCAAACCCAGGACTCTAAGCTTCACACAGGAAATGAGAGGATGATAGTAGAAAGGTCCCACTTCAAATCTAAATCACATTCGTTTTATCTATCTGATTTCTTTCATTGCACAGAAACAATAGGACTTCAGAGATGTGTGGTTGATCTGCCAGAAGCCCGGTTGGTGCGTTCCCGTGGAGTGTGGTGCCAAAAGGCGGTGATAGCATCTGTGCTGTGGGCTGTGGTTGCAGGGCTGGAGCTGGCAGAACATGTGCTTCGCTCTGGTAGCAGTTATATGTATGAGAGAGGAAGAAGTTCACTGAGTAAAGTTTAGCACCAGACACTGAACATCGATTTTATACGCTCCGCTGCTTGTGTCAATGTATTTGTCATGACGCCACTGTTGTCACTCTGAATAATTCATCGTACAGGTTTAGCAAAAAGATCATTGTAATAGTGCACGTTAACAGGGGGAGATGAAATGTATTGCGAATATAAATGATCAACGACATATCACATCATTTAGCAATTTTGGAAGGTATTGGATTAATTGTTTACTTTTTAGCTTTGTGCCAGATTAGATTTTAGTCTGGCCACTCCTACTCCTTTAGCTGCTGCTCCACACCCATCCCACCCACCTACCCATCTTAAATAGCTACTGCTATAGTGTCATATATCCCACCAATATACTTTTCACCTATTGGTATATTAACATTATTGAATCTTATGTTCAAGCAGGGGAGTTGTCCTTAAGGGCTATTGTACACAAGCTTTTGTTTAGCATGTAAGTGGTATTCATATGTTTGTAAGTGTTTAGAGCAGAAAGAATACATAGTTAACATCGGGATGCTGAGTACATGACAAGAGTCATCAATATTATGCTTCAAGACCTCATATCTCTTCAGTGCTTATGACAGAAGTGGTAACAGTGCAGCCCATATTTTTCACACATAGAGGCCAAAGATGAATGCTTCTCCGTCAGTCGTATATCAGTCATTGTATGGTAGCCCGAATAATCGATTCTTAGCACAAAATGAGTGTGAATTGACGACTCTTCGGAGGGATCTCGGCAGAAGTTAAAGGGCCATTGTGCCCCTTTCAAGCTTTTTGAAATTAATTTGTCCGCCTCTAGATTTGCATTTTCTAAGACTCTCCTTCCCCCGCTATTCAACCGCAACTCTATAGAACAGCCAAAGCAAACTAGAGGTAAAGTTGGGTTTCTTACCTATCAACAAAGATGTACTGTATGGTATGTTTTGTGATGGGGAAAAGACACTGAAACATGGTAGAGCTCTGAAAAGTGAAAATAGAATTATAGGGCCCCTTTAACTTACAGTACATCCAGCATTTATTTTATGGTGGGGACAGCTATTTTAGCCTGGTAAACCCTAACTTGTGAGTAATATGCCACACTTGGGGGTTAGAAAGGTTAACACTAAATAATTTTTCAAATGTTGACGGTGAGGGGAGACGATTGAAGGGTGAGTGGGAGGTGCGCACTTGGGCACTTATTGCTCAAATGGGGCTCTGACCTTGGCCAGATGTCCATTGAGAGAATGGTGGGTGTGCCTAAGTGTTTGGTGTGTGTGTGGCCAGGTTTTCAGAGAGTGCTTGTCACTAATAGGGACTGGCAGGCATTTTGTCTGGCTTTATTGCCACATGCCTCTTCCAATTCTGCCGCTGATTAGAATTGCCATTACTGCTGCGCTCACACACATTTTCTACAAAGAGGCAGATCCTCTCAAACTATCTGGCAACCACTCAAAGCTGGACCTTTTGCATGTGATTAGCATCTCATCGTGTTGTCCCGTGATCAAAAGAAGCAGGGGAAGTCGTGCTCTTGTCGGGTCCGATCGAAGGAGGCAACGTGTACATGGTTCGTCTCATTTCCATTCAGCGCATCAAGAGGCTGTCAGCTTTGCACAATGTTAAATTTGGGGTTGAGCAATTAAAATACTAAAGCAGTCACAATGAGACTTGATAAGCTTACACCAAAGCGTGTATGGGACACAGCTGCGTACACAGGCATTAAGGTTTTATCTTCACAGATTAAGTAAAAATAATGGACCAAGAGACAAAGCAGCTCATGTCAAAATTAAGGCAGTTTCCAAGGGGTGTGGTTACTATTGATCACATATAAATATACTGACTAGACACTATCAACTACTTAGTTAATCATTTACTAGTACATAATTAATCACAACTGAGTTATAAGCACTGATGTGTAGGCTATGTACATAGTATTTAGTAAATCAGAATGTATTAAAAAATGATATACACTTGCATTTCTCCACTATTTCTGGTCTTATTTTAACACACTTTCCAATGTAGATAAGCCAGTACGCTAAGTCCAGTTTTAGCATGTTTTGTTTATTAGCTTCAAAGACTTCATGAGCTCCAGAAGTTTTGTAGTTTGATTACCACTCAAAGAAGTTCATATTGACGTTGTATCCTTGGGCAAAACACTTGACCATATTTATCAATATGTATGTCATTGGTATGTTTGCCTTAGGGCAGATGGGACTACAGAGATAGCTTACTAGCACCAGTGTGACTGTGAAGCAAAAGAATAATGGAATCAGTTACAAAGAGCTCTGGGCATCATGAAAAGCTCTGCATAAATCAAAGGCATTGTATTTGTTATCATCATGCTCCAAAGTTTAAATACATTATGGGTTGTTGTTTAATAAACGGGGTTCTAGAGCTCAAATCTAAGTTTATACTACTGTTGTCACAGCACATTGGGTTGCAAAGTTATATATACCCTATATTGTCTCTAAGAGGGGAATTCACTTCTATAGATATACCCATCTGCCCACACAAGTATATATTTACAAAAGGCACGCAGGCCATTAGCTTGGAGGGTGGTTTAAACTGTTAGTCACTGCTGATTCACATGGCACCGGTTGGAATCCACATTACCGCTTGCAGGTGTTCTTTTAAAAAAGCACACAGATTTCAACCAAAGCCTTTTTCCCTCCGCCCCTTGTCCTCCTTTAATGTTTGTGTTTTTGTGTAGCCTTGCAGGGTTTTTGGCTGTGCTATCCTTCTGGTTGGATCCAATGGAAAGCTTGAGGTCTGGACGACTGACTTATTTAGGAAAAATCCAGTGGAGATATCCAAGCGTGCTGCCGCGTTGTCACATGCCTCTTCCTCCATGTCTGTGTGTGTGTGTTCTCAGTAGCTGCTCCATATTCTATTTTTTTCAAAGAGCGTTTAAAGCGATTTCACTGCTGCTGGTTCATTCCCAGGTGGAGACGCTCACTGAAGGGTTAAGCGCTTTACAAGGCACAGTTTAAGCACACACACACACACACACGCTAGGTTTTCACGATCTGGCCTTTGACGTGAGGTTTCAGATTAAGTGGAAATTCACTTTCCAGATTATTTAATGAAACATAACTGGATTTCGAAGGCCTGTTGCTGTTGTCAAATAGAGAGTTTTATTTCTTTACCTAACAGCTTCACAACAGGGTTAGAAGAGGATTGTGTAGACGCAGGTTTCATAGCACTGCCCTTGTGGCCATGGATTAAATCTCTAATCAACTATTTAGAACTTGCTTTATACGATATACAGTACTAAATGTGGATGAAAATAAAACAGTTGGTAACAGAAGTGGCAATCTGACTTAAACCCTTTACTACACTGTTCCACCACAATGCTATAACTTTGGATTTGAGGCTAGGTGAAGCTAATAACATTAATTTTCTTGTTTCCATGGCACCTCTCAGTGGGCAGGATATATTGGGCACCATCTAAGCATGTTTGGCTTCATTGTTGATTCCATTACTGCAGGAAGCGGGAAAATGGGCAAGAGTGTTCGAGCAATTTGTTTTGAACTGTGGACGGTTCAGTAACTAGAGACGACTTAAAAAGGTCTGCTGCTTACACCTATGGCACGCCTCCAGGTGTCCTGTGGACTCCAGACTTTAATGTTTTAGGGTAACGTTTGCTGAAGAACATGTCACTGGTGGACATATTGTTACAACTGACAAAACAGTGGCCACTTTATTGGATAAACCTTTATTTTTTACTGCGCCAATTAAATAACATTAGCGCCCCAATGTTGACACAACGTGTAAAAGGTGGCATTGGAGTCGGTGTCAGATGCGCTGATGTCGAACCATCTCTAGGGTTCACAGAGAATGGTCTCAGTAAAAAAATAAATAGTGACTGGCAGTCATGTGGACAAATGTAGTTAAGTTCAGAAGGTAATGGCCTGCCTGTTTCAAAATTACAGGAAGGCATCAGAATAGTCAGTAGTTCAGAGGTCACTTTAGGTCTGCCCAATAAAGTGGCCACTACATGTATGTAGGGTTTTTCCCAAGTGCAAGTTTGCTTCAGTATTAAATCAATAAAGCCTGGTGAACATCACAGTGTTTTCCAGTCGATATCATGAGTTGTCACATTGCACACAGTGTAGCTGACTTTTCCAGTGACTTGTTTATTGACGCCAGTGAATGAACTATGACGGTTTCAGGGTTTTTGTGTGTTTTCTTTGTGTGTATGTAACACTAGCTGACCTGTCCGTTGGTGACAGAATCGGCTCGGCCCTAGGCGCTCTCATTGTGATTAGTGAACCATTGATGTTGACACCAGTCCTGGCCCATACAGTCACACTCTCTGACACTTTTGTTATATGAGACGCAATGTGAACCTTCTATTGCAACCAGCCTTTAGGGTCCAGGTGTGTGTCGCTTTGTGGCTTTATTATATTGTATTATATATCTATATGTATATTTGTAAATTGTTCATAGACAAAATCAAAGAAAGAAGAACATTTACAAAGTTCAAATGGACTTCAACTGTCTCATGTCTGTAACATATATATGCACAAACACTCACTGGCCACAATTTAGACTTAACTTCTTTGTGCTCATGCTACCACTCCAGTAAACTTTGCTTAACAAAGGAAATGAGTTATTACTGTTTCATTGATTTTGGGACCATCCCAAGACACCCTGCCCTAGTACTATGGATCTTCCAAAAACAAAGTAATATAAAAGAAGTTCACCAGAACTAAGTGTTTTTGTTCTCTCAAAACCTAAGGCCAATATATGAATGATTTTCAAAAGATTGTGTATTTTTTTCTTTTCAGGGAAAATCATTCTCCAACACAGCACAGACACTGGTGGTCAATTCATACATCATATTATATTGAGGTGTATGTGCAGTGGTTTGTGTGGATTTATGCACGTGTGTGTTTAAATACATTAGACCTGTCACTCATCTCTTGTCTTTTTTCTCCTTTAGACCAATGTGACCTTCATCTGAGTCAAGTGTCTCCGCTCAACATTCACCAAGAACAAAACAACAAAGTAACTGCAGACCAGACTAAGAAGAAATCACAGAGCCACGAGAGGGAGGAGAAGAACAACAAGTAAAAACACAAACATTGAACCGTTTACAAACAGCATGTGAATCCCAGATAGAAATGGACAGAGGAGGAAAAGAATGTAATCTCAGGAGACTATAGGGGACCAAGGGAGAGCCGGGCATGTAAAATGGGTGTAGAATGAAAAGAAATAGGCAAATCTGTATGAAGAAAGCATGTGCAGCAGACAAAGAGGGATGGCAGCAGTTGTCAAAACGTGCAAATTGCAGGCATTTTCAGGTGCTCAGGAAGAAAATATTCCACTGGGAGACAAAATAAGACAGCTCAGGAATACAAAGAAACAAACAGAAAAGAGACAATATGAGAGAAGTGTATGAGATATAGTATTGGATTTCAGAGCTTTTTGTTAAAGCGTGTGATGAAGTTTATAAGAGTGTGACTGTGAGCATTAGCAATGCAGCAACGTTTAGCCTCAAGCTTTGAAAAACAAAAAAGAAACAAAACAAGCCAGGTGAATATAAATGACTGTGTGCACTAAACTGAACCGTGAGCTTTCAGCCTATAGGCTGATGTAATTGCATTAAACAAGGGATGAAGGAAAAACAGCTTTAAGTGGAAATCAAAGTCTCTCATGGAAATACAGTGAAAATTAGAAAATGTCTATTGAGTCAAACAAAGGCTTATATTTTTTCATTCATTATGGGCTACCAACAGTAAGCTTTGCCCCCAGAGCTGCCTGCCAGACCTTAAAATTATATAATTTCATTTGTTAACGTTACCTGGGATACGTCATGTTGTGTGAACAAAAGTGTCAAAAGTCATTCAGAGCCTTTGGTAAGGCTTCTTGTGTCACCAGTACTGGGGCAAATGCTACACCAAACACATTCTGTCAGACGTTACAGAAGATACTATAGTCCAACACTTTTGTACTATTTGTTTTCCATTCTCACTAATAACTCGCATTGCCTCCTTCTCTCTGTGTTTATCTGAGGGAGGCCCTCATACCATGGTGTTTTTCTCAGCTCAGGATATTGGTTGCCAATCATAAATAGCTCTTCTGTCTGACAGGGTGCCACAACAGAAATCGAGGAAGGGGTAGAGGAGGAGGACAGAGCAGCAGTCAGAAAGTGGATGTGTAGAGAAAAAAACGCTCTATAGATTTGAAGGTTATGAAAACAGCCTTACAGTTCACATGTTTCGGATACACGTGTATGTCTTCTGTACATATATACAAGCTAACAGCAACAGGGCTTTCATATTGAGGTAAATACAGGGAGTGAAGTTATGCATCCACTGAAATGATCTTTTTTAAAGGTTCATGTGTCAAGTCTTGTATTTTGTTTGATTCCTACAATTTTACTGATTTCATCTTTGCTCATCAATCTTCTAGACTCATCCAGACCCCTGCCCTCAATAAAGACATTTACTCTCATTACTACTCATCACTGAATCATTCACATTGATTCACAGATGAGAGAAGAGTAACATACGGATCAAAAGCAATGTCTATCAACTATTAACATTAGGCACAAAATGTCTTTTAGTTTACTATTATTTCCGTGATACACAAATTAGTAAAGTATCATTCTCACAATCTATCAAAACTTTAACTCAAATTCATTTTGTTTATCACCATGACCTTGTATTTCACTCTGAGCATTCAGAGATGACCAACCTGAAATGGTGGTTATCTGAGCTATAAGATAAGATATTTATTGGTAACACTTTAGAATACGGGTCGCGTTTTTCTATGTACTTACACAGTAAAAAAACTGTAAGTACATTGTAATAACACTGTAATTATACTCCAAGTACACTGTTATTCCATTTTTATTACAAAATAATTACAGTGTAATTACATCATTGTTACATCTTTATTACATTATACTAACATGTATTTAAACTGTAATTGCACTATTATATTATATATTTTACACCCATATTATATCATAATTAAAGTGTAATTATACTGTAATTACAGGAATATACACAATGGGGAAATTATGTTGTCTCCAAGTTTGCCTTTCTGTTTTCTCAAACCAGACTATGACACCAGGTATCATCAAGGAATGATATATATATACATTGGTGTTTCTGGATGGTTCTGGCCATTACATCACTTCTTTGTTTCATTGAGCTCAAAGACAAAGTGCACAGCTGGGCATACATCCTTTTAAAGTCTGCCCAATACTTGCAACAAAACTTTTCAATTCAATCAGCCTCTATTGTTCTTTTCTCGGGAGGATGTATTTAACTGACAATAGTTGAACACAGTCTGAACATAAAGCATGATTTAGTCTCCCCTGGCTTTGATGAAGGCACAGGGTGTGAATTGAATGCGCTCTATCTTGCATTCCTCCGTCCTCTCTAACCCTCTACGCAGCAGCAGTCCTTGTCTCTTCGATCGATCCCTCTTATCTTCCCGTAAACCTGGACCTCTACCCCTCCCATAGCCCCCTTCATTGCTATCGATCAGCCAGCGTGTTCAGCAAAATAGAGAGCAGCCAGTGGTTAATGTAGCCCCGCAAAGCCGGAGGAGTGCTGCTAGACGTTTGGTGTATCATCTTTCCTTTATAATGGCTCTAATCAAGGCTCTTATAGACTCAGGGTTAGCACATCCAGGCTTCTTATCCCATCTCACCTTCTCTCCCCTCAACAAACATCCA
The DNA here is from genome assembly GCA_036025475.1 of Philypnodon macrostomus. NCBI lineage: Eukaryota > Metazoa > Chordata > Actinopteri > Gobiiformes > Eleotridae > Philypnodon > Philypnodon macrostomus. The sequence goes on from JAVQKC010063700.1 coordinate 9,598, forward strand.
TCTACCAGGTGCGTTTTTAGCTGATGACTGTTGATTTTTGCTAATATTCCATAGCTGTCTTGACATTTTTTTTTATATTCACACCTGGAGAGGCTTTTGCTGAGAGTGCCTAAGTGTCATTAAAAAAAAACTCCTGCTTTGCATTTTTTGTAGTTTAATGCACATTCATTCCGGGTAGCTGCCCACTAGTAGCACCACGCTCGGCTAATTTTGGACATTGGGAATTGCCCTGTGCTAAAGGAGGACTTCTCTGAGTCACTGAGCACATTGAGGTTTGATGAGTTAAGTACCTTGCTCAAGGGCACACGGCTATTGTCACTGGCTCTGTAGTGGCCATCACTTGTTTGCCTGCTTGGGAGTTTTTCCAAAGGGCTGGTGAACAAAGAAGTCATGGCAATAGCATTGTTATAATCAAATGATAGCATAAGCATGTGGCATTAGCACATTCTAATAATTTAATCAGAGCAGAGTGGCTTTACCTTTATGAGTACTGACAAGTGAAGTGATGCAGACTCTATTATCTGGTTACCATGGTTTCGGTAAGATACTAGGTGGCAGGGGAAAATTTTGTCCTTGAAGTTGATGTGATTTGTGAACTGAGAACCAATTGGGCATGTGAAAAGACGTTGAGAAAGTCTGCAATGTGACAGCTCAATTACTGCGCCTGTAGTTTCATCAATACAGAGCAGAGGAGAGTGATCAAAATCTATATTGAAGTAAAAAATACAGCTTTAAAAAGAACTAGTGAAGAAGAAACTAGTGAGAATGCTATAGCCAGGTGTTGTACTGATGAAACATGGTGTAAGCATTGTGTAAGAAGATATACTGTAAAAACCCTGAATTCAGTTGTGGCTCCACATCAACAACAACAGAAAATATCAGTTCTTGCTCGCTTTGCATTTGGTGATACAACACACTTTACTATATTTCCATCTCTTTCACAATACTGCAAGTCTAATTCTACAACCCTCGCCACCACCACTATCACTTTCTGCCCCAGTTTTGCTAAGATATCGTTTGTTCACATGTTTACCTGAGTTAAACTGTTGCAGCATATCTTCTCGTCACATTCTGGCATACCCACAGTGGTATTAATGAATGTTTGCTCATTAGAAGTTTGTTTGACATCTGAGAGCGAAGCAATATGAGTGTGAACTATTTACAATGCAATATACCTGCAGACTGAATCGCTGTGAACGCATTGGAGCTCATGTATCTTCTTTATTTCCCCAAGTACCGTCCAGGAACAATATTTGCTTCAGATTGATTGTATGATTCCACTTATGTGACACTCTTGGAAAATGTGTAGTACCTTAACTGAGGCTATCCCTTAGCTCATAAATCTCACAGCTCATCGACATGTGATGAACATAAAAAAATATTTTCGATTCAGGCACATCTAAATGCTAATACAGGATGCGACTTGGGACGAGATTGCGCTGCGTTGGTAGAGATGTATGCAGATTATTGGAAAAGAGCTAGAGCACCACACCATCACATATTGACTATTCATCTGTCATTCTTTCTCCCACCTGACTTTGTATTGAAATGTGTGGGCTGCAGCTAGGTGTAACCTTTATGGCCCAACGGCATCTCGCTGTTATTCTGGGCTCTGGGCTCTGGGCACAGCATGAACTCACGAACTGTTGTGAAAGACAGTTTCAAAGAATGGCAATGGAAAAGGACAGGCCTAAGTAGGAGGGCCAGGGAAGGAGAGCTACCGGACCATTAGCCCCCCAAGGAGCATAGTAGGCGGTCCCCCTCGAGTAAGAATACATAGAGCCTGTTTGAGAAAGTGTCAGGGAGGTATAGCCTATCACTCACAACACAATGTGTGGGTGCGTTGCGGGCATCAATACGACCGTTTTCTATTATTCAGAGCTTATTAGACCGCTAAATCAGACGTCTGTGAATACTTTTTAATGAGCTCAGTGATTCAAGCACAGTAAAAGTTTGTCATCTTTTTGTTTGTGGGATTCTGGCTGGCGGGCAGAAGAGCACATTCAATGGAGTGATTTGATTAGAGGCTGAACATATGCGAGCGGTTTGTTGGGCTTGCATCAGGGCCCTGTTGTGAGTATGTGCTCCACAGAAAACACCAGGGTACCGCGTGTGTGTTCACAACCAGTCCATAGCCTGCAGCAAGGCTCATCGACCTTTGACTAGGCAGCCATTGTGGACCAGCACATGCTCACTGGTACGTGCGCATTGATGACAGGTCACAGCAATTCTCCAGCATCCCCTGGGCAGGAGCACGGGGCAGGCAGGTCACGGCACGGTACAAACACACGTGGGTTTCACCACATCTCCCCACACTCTTGTATTCATCAAAAACAACATGCCTTTGGCTGACAGCACAAGGCCACGGGAGGGGAACGGGATAATAGATTTTTTTTGTATTTTAGATCATTTTCAATTTTCAAAGATGGTGGGCTTTGTTAAAAAAGCATAACTAAAACTTTGCAAATTGCTTTGTGAATTACCTATTGGAAAATATAGATCAGTCTGCACTATTAATGTAACTATTTTTATAATGCTATTTTGCAGTGTAGAAAGTAATACATAGTAATCATAATTTCAGAGTACAGTTTCTAATTCCAAATGTGCAACTTCTGACCTGGTTGGCTTATTTCACTGATTAGTGGCTTTTGCCTCCAAACCTGAATCAAATGAAAAGCATGAATCTCAAGGGCTTAAGGTGGACAGCTAATTATGGACACTAAAAAACCCAATCACTGAAACTAATCATTGCAAACTTTTGGAGTAAAATGAAATGTGATGTCTATTTTAGCACACCAGTCCGTTACCGTGACATGAATTTTAAGCAAGATTTTTTTTAACCAGTATTCATTAATCTTCTTGGCCTATTCCCACTAGTGGTCCCTAGTGTCTGGATTCTTGCCCAGCAACTATAGCCCTTAGGTGAGGTCCAGGGGTATAGATATTTACACAGGCAACTATTCACTCTCACATTTATTTACTTAAACATTAATTCTACACATCGACACATTGTTAAAATAATGGCCTGTGTAATTTATTTTTCTTCATAAAACACATAAAACATCTACAAATATATATATATATGACAGTAGATGTCTATTGATATGCAAATACTTAAATACTGTTGCTAAATTATGTAACATAATGGAGTAAAATGGGCCAATTTCAGAACAATAGCTCTCTCTCTTCCCATGTTCTTTCATTTTACAATGTGACAAGGGCTTTCTTTTTCCTTTTTGGGTAAAATCACATGATCTGTTAAACTGAGGAAGTAAAGAGGTGGCCAGCCTCATGGAGAGCTGAGAAAATGAGGTGTGTCTACATACTTTTGTTGCTGATCTGAAATGCCAACTATAATATACACAACACTAATATCATTGCTTTTACTTGAAGGTCAGATGTTTAATGTATCCATAGCACTGGCAGCCTATCCTATAAGCTGCAAGATGATCTCTAAGCCATGTGTCCACACCACAGACCAAACTAACAGATGTTTTTGTTGTCTGATTAGTGCTTGTTCATTGCTCTCCACGGCTGCATCTTGCCGGCTCCTCCCTTTCACTATCACTTCTTTGGGGTCGGAGCAGGTGTTTGGCCCGCAGACAAAGTACAAATCATATCCATTTCATCTGTAATCAGCTGGAGCTCCAGGCAATGATGGAGGAGATCAGAGCGGCGATCAAAGATTTTTCGAAGTCCGCCACGCCTGACCAGCCGAGCGTGCCACGGACAAGCGGGGAGGAGAGAGAGAGAGAGAGTGAGACTGGGCTGGAGTGATGGCCACAGAGGGATGAAAGTGAGGGGTAGAGATGGAGATGTGAAGGCCTGCATGAAGTCTCAGGGGGGCGCACATGAAAGACCTCTGGGCTGAAGGGACACAGCGATGGGGGAAGGCTAAGATGTTCACTGGCAACTCTCCGAGGACGTTTTTTTATCCACTTAAATTAAAATACAGAGCTGTGTAAGTGAATATAGCTACTAATTAGAAGCCAAGGCAATTGGCTTATGTCAAAGTGGTACATCTTGATCTAGACTCAGGATACACACACCAAGCATAATTTTTGCTCACTTTGCATTTTGTTACACAAATAATCCCAAAATGTTAATGCAATTCTTGTTTGAAACATTTTCAAGTACTAATGGATTGTAACACAATTTTGTGGCAGTTAAATTTGGTTGAAACATCAATCGCTGAGAAAAGTCAATGATATTAACTGTAATGCATAAGGGTCGCTTGATGCCCTGTCGCTGGTTAGCAAATCATTAATTGTATGTAAATATTGCAAATCAGGTGCTTAGGTGCATGGATATTGATGCGTGGTGGGGTACATACTAATGACTGTGCTTTTTTTTCTTCTTCTTTCATACGATGGTTTCAAAGCTTTTTTTAAGATGCCGTTTTGAATGTTTCAAAAGGAAGCGATCACTCACTGCATTCATCTTCTACATTATGCACACACATACACACTGCATGTAGCTGATTAGACCCTCTTTGATTATCAGTCTTTCATCTGTGCCAGGCAAACACAGGCAGCTATCTACCAGTGCATCGCCCCCTCACCCACGTGAACAACCCACAAACATCTTTCTGGGGTTATAGTTATGTGCCAAACCTAGGACGAAGCATCACATCACAAGCCCTACACAGGTTAAGATTAAAACATAAACATATATACCACATTATACCTCTAGGAAAAACCCATGTACCACCAGTGGCCTCTGCACCACCGTTTGAATCTCCTCTTTAGGTAAAAGTTCCCTCTCTAATCCTTACATAATGATCAGGTCTTCTTACTTGTTGCTGCTCTGAAATACTGTTTGTACTGTGATACAGGCCTCTAGAGCTCTGCATGAATAATTAAGCACATATACCAAGTGTTGAAGTCCACATTGACATCCTTCATTGCACATACCACAAGTCATCAATTTTACAAGGATCTGCGCAACATGATCTTTCTCAGTCTGATTTTAAAGGCGTTTTGCTCCGGACTTGAACCCAGGACCTTGAAATTTCAGCTTTGATAGATCAACTGTACAGGAAGTATTGTGTAGCCTCTGCTTTCTGTATTTTAGACACGTAGAATAAGGTTGTCATATAAAAACTGTACAGAGAAATGTAAATTAACATTCATATCTCTGAAACTGGGGGAGCTGGATTGTATCACGAAATAATCTACATAGAGTAATTATCATGCTCGGCACACCCTCCCAAGTCTCTGGTGATGTTGATAACATTTTGAACCTTTTGGATTATATTTGAATCACAAAAAAATGAAACAATGAGAACTTAGGGCACAGAATCATTATTTGGCAATGAATCTTTCTAAGGGAAAAAGTATGTTTGGTGAAGTGATCTTTTAAAGGGCCTTTTTAAAAGAAAAGTTTCAAATCAGAACTGTGCCACCAATAAATTAATACTTGCCACAACTTCTCAGTCTTAGTGAAATATATATCAGTTAGGAGGATATATTGCATTATTTATACACACATTATACACACAGGAAGTCATCTCATCTTTTAGTGAAAGGCCTATTATTGTCTGCTAAACTACACTATTAGGAAGAATTTGTATTAAATAAATTGGCCCTCGTCATGTTTTATCATCATGTGCCTTCAGATATTCGGACCTCTGACATTTTCAGCCACAGAACTGACGCTCACTGAAAGTTGTGTTACCTCAACTGCTTGGTTTAAACTTCAGCACTGACTTCATGCAATGTTATATAGGCTGATTAGCTATTTGAGCTCAGAAGCACCTGAATAGATCTCCCCAGTGAGTGTATTATATCTTTAAAAAAATCTCATCACTTTGCCGAGTATTAAAACTACTATTTGCAAGCTGCATTGCCTCATTGACTTCAAAGTGGGTGATGTACTGTATCATTCCCCCTTTTTTTCGGCATGAAATCGTTTGATCTATCACTCGTCCTATTTAGGTGAGACAGCCTTTGTGTGCTGCCGTTGTGTGGGTTTTTCAGATGTTGCCGTCATAATGTGTAAAAAAAAAAAACAGTCGTAAGGGGGAACGGAAAGAGGAAGCAAGCAAGGAAGGAAGTTAGCTGACGGTATTAGCTATGTTTGTTTTACAACGACAGGAGATGGTGGGTGGCTGTGTACAGAATTGGGGGTGGGGGTCAGGTTAATGGCTATTAAGTGTGTCTTGGTGAGTGGGAGGTGGGAGATGTGTCCTGGCTCGCTGTAGCTCACAATAGGGTCAGAGGTGGAGGTCAAAAGTCAAACAATGCCTGGAAGGACTAGCAGTCAGCTGGGACTTGCTAGAGGTCAGTGGAAAGGAAGGAAGTCAGGATACGAGGGCGGGGACGATTGAAGACCGGAATAACACATCGGAAACAAGCAACAGAGGATGTGTCTGAATCATCGTCCCTAACTACTCAGTGACTATTGTGCAGCAGTATACAGTATTGGACTTTTGAACTTTCTGCCAATTTTGCATAACTGATGCCATTCATCATGTGGCTTCATTATTTCCCATTTAACTTGCTGTAAATATTACAACGTGACAGAAGTGTGTCTTAATTAGCTTCATTAAAAAAGTTATGTGTAGTTTAAAGACATTGATTGTGCTTTTCTTTTTCAAATCTTGCAAAACATTATTAAAAACATTTTGATTCTTATATTGAGTTAAGTCCATTGCTGTTTGACACTAGGACATGGCGTCTTTATTATCACTTCCATCAACAAACAACCCACACTAGTTTCCTAAACTAATCTCACTGCTAAATCCACTTCACTTGAAATAGACCAATGCTAACACATGACCCTCATGTTTCCCTATATGGCTTAATGAGCTCTCTATTGTGGAGCGCTGACTGATAGCATTAGGCTGCTGAGCCTCAGCTCATTAGCTAAACCAAGCTCAACAACAACACCAGCCAACTTTAGATATCATTTGATAGTCCCTGCTGAGCAGTGTGATGTGAGGCAGTTTGGTTATCAGACGTGGAGATGCCAGTCCAGCGCTGGACCCTTATGAGAGAGCGTGGGATTATAAGAGTCTGTTTGATAGAAAGAAACAGAAAAATACATCATACACACTCCCCTGGTGCGCAAGAAGTTCCCCGCAGATGTGGCAATGCGGAATGTGCCCTGTGTAATCTGACAACTAGTGTCAGAGGGACACTCTTTCAACTCAGCTTCAGAATGTGTAGATGCATTAAAAAATTCACCCTCTGAACATGTGAAATGTATGAAGCATTTCTAAATTAAACATTCTTGTCATTCAGTAAAGTGAATTAATAACATAAGAATTCTTTCAGTTCAATTGTGGCCCATGACAGCATCACTGTACACCAGACAGCACAAAGCCAGCCTGCCACCCAAACCTAAAGTAGATAAATGTGGGAGTGTGACACAGCCGTGATTAATAGCTCTATTTACATACAGATCAGATTTCTAAAGGCGTGACATCAACATACAAGAAACTAGTAAGTGTGATAATAAGGGTTCTTTTATGTCAGTGATCTTTGAAGAAAAATATCAGATTTTTTATTAAGCCAGGCAAGAAATATGATATACAAAATATGACTCTCTATCGGGCATCTTTCCACTAGACATGCATGTATTTAATGGTCAAAACTGTTGCTTTGGTTGCATTTCATAAATGTAATCCTCTTAAAAAGTCCAGAATCTTCAAATAATATATAGATAAAGACACAAAACCATTGGATCTGATCAGAACCTTGACTTTTACTTAATTGTCTCTCATTGTGCATTGCTGAAGTGCCCAAGAATGGAAAGGAAAGGAGCTTAAAGCTGTTTGTAAGCAGAAAACCTTGTCTCCAGTTCCTTGTCTTCTGCTTCTGTAGTGTCTGAAGGCTTCCTCTTCACTTAATCTGGCCTTCAGGATGGCTACTTCACTGTGCTCCGAGTTGGACAGGAACCTAGTGGTGGAAAAAAGCTCTCGCGGCAAACTCTAGATGTGTTTTCTCCCTCCATATTTCTCGCCCCCTCCTCCCTTCATCACAATCTCTTCTGTGAGCACTCGAGCATGACCAGCCGAGGCATTCTCCAAGCATCGATCCAATAAAGCCAGCACTTGGAGGCTTGGAGAGCTTTCACCCAAACGCGACATTTAAGCACGCTCATTTACTAGCACGTAGCCATGATCCGATCAAGGGCCCGAGGGATTGCTAGGGAGTGCAGAGTGTTTTTTGTTGTTGTTTTTTTTATTTCCTTCTCAAAACGTGTGATCCATAACAGCCACACACACATAAAAACACCATCTCCTCTGCCAATCCGCCACAGAGACCAAATGTTTGTTGTTGCTGTTAGCTGAAATGTAATATTCACACGTGGGACGAGGCGCCACATGAGAAAGTCCAAGTAAAATGCGTAAAGTATATTCCTGGTTTGAGTAAATATGTGTTGACATTTTGAGCCTGTTTAAAAGTCAATGGGTTTTCCTAAGTGTGTATCATCAAAGGTACAGTTTTAGCGCAGCAGCTAGAGCGGAGGGGATTGTGGACAGATGGCGTTGGCGGTTTTATCATTAAAGACATCCCTCATTGCTCAAGATATGACTATGGGGAGATACATTCACAAAGTATTATCAGGAAGAAAAGAGTTAATTTAAATGCTATGATATTGATCTGGTGATTTTGGTTGCCATTTGATTAGATGCCATTCATTTTGTGAACAACTGACATCCTAAATGCCATGTCCTCACAACAAAACAGTGGTAATCCGACTGGAAAGCTCAGACCAATGAAAATGGTTTACAGCAGGCTTTGTAGATTATCTTCAAAAGCTGTGAACAAAGTGATAGAGTGACCATTTCTGCTTTTGCTGAACGACTTTAAACAAATCTAATTTAAATTATAGCTACCACTGAACGTACTCCTAGCAATATTCATTATATCGGCGAAACAACGATTTTATGGAATCACGTTGATACAGTGATTCTCCACAGTGTACCCAACATAAAATATAATTATGGCCCCGCCCTACAACAAACAGCAAGTCAGGCATTTTGGAAATTGTGAAGTCAGGTATATTTTCACAACCTCTACTACACATCTGACCAATATGGTGACAGTTACCGCTATAGCGCCCCATATAGACTGAAAGAAGAATGTAGTTTTACTAAATTTGTCAAAAATCTTCCCATGTTTGTCATGGTTGAGTGCGGGGACCTCTTAATTGCTCGTTAGCTAGTTGATAGTAAAAATGAAAAAGTGATTGCTCTGTATATACTTCACCAACTAAGCTTAACACAGCACACTTTTAGTTCATATTCTAATTTAAATGTAAATAAATAAAAAATGTGAATGTCATTTTGAATTATATCTTGGTATTAAATTCCACTGTTCACTTTTGTCACCTTTGTTCCCCAACAACTCAATCATGTTGTGTTGTGATTGGCCTGTAATGCTGCTCCATTGGTGCGCACTTGACACGTTCATTAGGTATAAAGCAATTCATTTACGAGTGCTATTGGATTGTCCTTGCCTCGACATTCATTTCCCAACACATTGGCGTTTGATGCGTTGCCAGCGCCAATTAACTTTGATAACTCGGTTCCCAGTTTTATAAACCGCTGCTGAATTGGCTTGATGGGGGTGCAGAGATAAGCTAGCATTTGTGAGCTTTTTGGGGAGCGTAGTTGGATGGGGCGGTTTTTCCTGTGTAACACCCCACCAATCAAAAGTCATTAAAATATTTGGTTTGTTTCTATTAGCAGCCACACACACACACACACACTGATAACTGATATGTATCCATGTTGGGTTTTTATAATTTGCTTAACTAATTTCAGTAGATTGGATGACCATTTTCAATTTAATGGAACGTGTTCTGAAAAGTGGGGAACTGTATCTTTCATTGCAGCTGGATTGTGAGCGCTGCGTTGTATGACTGGATGAAAAATGTTCCTGTTGTATACTCACTGACAACATAGTTTGAGATAAACAAGCAAGCCAATAAAGGAAGTAAAATGCTGCTTCTAAACTGATGTGTTTTGGTTTTTTTTTCTCCCTCGGCAGGCTGCCAGGAGCCCAGGCTGCTTTCTCCAGAGATCATCTGATTGATCGCTCCATCCATCAATCAACGCCACTTCCAACCAACGGGAGTCAACATGGGGGCCATGGGCGGGACCAAGGTCTTGCTCCTGGTGTTTCTGGTCGGATGGGAGAAGTCATTGTGTCTGAACTGGAACCCGATTCCTCGGAAGACTGTGCGATACCAAGGTGAATGTAACTTAAGCTGTTTTACTCTGACCTGAGGCGAGAGTGCTGAGAGTTTTCAGTGAAAGGAAGACACTGAGAATTAGTCTGCTGCTTTTTAAAGGCAGATTACATCATCTCACGTATTAAATGTCTCATCTTATCTTGTGGGACTCGAGAAAGTTAATGAAAGACACTGCTCACAGATGCCACATTATGCAAGCTTTGAATACAAATATGAATCCTTAGAATATCCACTAAGTCAAGTAGAATTTTTCCAAAAAGTATAAAGTAAGAGTAAACTTTACATGCAAGATACATAGAAGATCAACATCATGGAGGTGCATTGATTTGATACCCAAAGATTATAGCCATGCAAACGACACAACACAAAATCAATCTTACTTTGTGCGTTTAAACCAAGTCAATTTATGTCTGTTCCTTGGATTCATATCTATCTACCCCAAGCCAAAAATACATTATCTTAATATATGTTCTAAATTATTATTATATTTCTGTGGTACTGCATTGCTTATGGTAAAGGGATGTGAAAAAGGTCAGAGAAAGTTAAGTTTAAAGAACTCTTTTGTCAAACAGTTGGCTGATGAACCTGAAAGCATTTATCTTACTAAGCCCTGGCAACAAACTGTACTGACTATTACTTAATTAAAGTTTTAAAATGATGTATTCCATATAGTGTATCAATGGGCCTGACACTAGCAAGGTAGAAACCATTCAAAAGTCAAATAAAATGACTACTAATTCAAAACTGAACAAATAAAAACATGTGAAAAAGCTAGTGAAAAGTTCAATATCCTTTCCAAACTGGTGACCTGACCTTTTTTAGCCACTTCAATAAAGCAATACAGACACTTCGCTGCCAACGATAATCAATTCACAGCACTTTACCCTCTGACCACACTGTGCAAATGTGCAAATGCTGCACAGAACAAGCTCTGTTACTGTGTTTCGGAAGTAACATGTGGATGCCCTGTTATTGATACACGCAGTTCTGCTTCCTTGTCAATGTTAACATTCAGAAATGTAACCCCGAATCCATATCTGTGCAACTGTAGAGATGATTTATTGGTTGCAGACATTGACCTAAAGAAAAACAATGCACCGGACTAATTCCAGTGCTCAAATGTATTTGCACTCTTTATCTGCAGCTGGGCCTGGCTTTACTACAATGAACAATACCAATAGTTGTGAGCTCGGAAAACAGTTTTTTTAATCCCACAAAGAAAAGTCTGCTCTTCTCGTCTCCCTGGAGGATTAGGGAAATACTATAAAGTGTTTAAAAAATACAGTAAAAAGGTGAATTTTCGCACCTATCCCCACATTCATGCTCTAGCTATCTCTCCTTTCACACATTCTTTCTATTCTTCCATTTATCCGTCCCACTCCCCACTTTTTTGCTTTGTGCTCATCACATGAAGAAGAAATGCTCGGAGTGCGACTTTCACAAAGGGCTCGGGTTTCAGGCGCTCTCAAGGAGAAAGGCGCGTGGTTGCGGGGATATTTCTAAAGCCTCTTTCTCATGAAACTATCACGCAGTCTCCCACTCACCACCACCAATCCCCCACTGTAGGGCTATAACCTTCTTCATCTTCTTTTGCTACGGGCCAGGCTGCGGGCTTGCTCCGGCTGACGTGAGGGCAAGAGAAAATACAGCGGAAAAAACAATCGATAGTGTCAATGATTTGTGGAGTGAAGAAAGAATAGTGAGTTGGTATAGAGAAACAGTGTGTGCGCAGTGGGGTCTGTGTGTAGTACTTATGATAAAGACATGCAAGGGGTATAAGAGGACAGATGTGCACAACATGGGCTTATAAGGAAGCTGCAAGGGAATTGAATTCCCAAAAGAGAAACTGAGGCAAATCTACTTCTATAAAAGTTTTGTTTACGTTACAAATTTAACGTTTTAAAGCTTTGGTAGTAGTGAAAATAAAAGTGAAAAAAAAAAAAACTCATAAAATGAATATTTTCTTGTTAGGGGTAGTGGGTACCCACAACTATGGGCCTTAGGTAGGATACACCCTTAAAAAAAACACTCTTATCTTTGGATAATGGGTCAAAGCCAGAGAGAACCCACGGTAACACAAGAAACAGAACCCAGACTGTTATAAATATATTGTAGTTGTCCGGCCTAAGGATCAAGCACCCAAGCTCAGATGCAGAAGCACTAACCACTATATGCCATCATGCATAGTTTTATAGGTTTTATTTAAAGCTAAATAAAAATTCCACTTGGCTTCAACTCCCTAGTGAAAGTTTAGCATTTTTACATCATAATCCTCACCCAGACAAAATTGTGACAAAATGATGAAAGATGCTTGATTTAATATATTTTCACACCAAACATAATTTTAGACTGGAAATGTTAATTATGTGCATCATGGAGAAAAATGTAAATTAGTCTCCTCTTTGGGAGATTGGGTTGCCACTTGAGATGCTAGGCTATAATGTCTCTTGCTATGAAACAGCTCTCAGGAACCATTTTGAAATAAAAACCCATCAGATCCTGTTCTTTCTGTTGATTTGAGTATGACACTTGAGCACAGGATAGGATCCTCCACACAAATTGATTTGCATTGGAAACAAATGGGATAATCTTTAGCCGTTGAAAGATTTCAAGAGATTTTCAGGCTTGATACCAGGTTAAATGACTTATATGGATGGCTTCTTGCTCCAGCACAGAGGAGATAAATGAAATGGGAAAACAAAGCTCCAGAAAGACAAAATTGGATAGACAAGGGGAAGTGAAACGAGAGAGCAGAGATATATAACGGAAAAATCGCCGGGTTAGGCTTAGTCCAACTTCCTTAAAAGGTCAAAACTCCAGTGCAGACAGAGAACGACCAAGGCTACACTGTGCAGGCTCTAAACTCTTCACAGACAAACAGCATGTGTATTAACATAATGTAAAGACAGGATAGTGACGAAAAACAAGAGAAAATAAGGGGGCATGTAGGGCACAGAGTGTGAGGTTGTATGTCTGTTCGTTGAATCCCCCTTTGTTTATACTGTGTGTAATGCTTAGGCTGGCAGTCTGAGGGATTTGGTGATCCAGGCTGCATGTGAGTATCTGTGTGTGTGCAGAGATGGCTGAAATGATAATGTTTACGGCCCCCCACCCAACAATTACCCTAGATGCACATGTCATGAAGAAAAAACATCCTTTTCCTGGCCTTTCTGTCACTATCTCTTTTATCTGGAGCCAAAAAGTCAAAGATGGCCGCTGTTTGTTTTTAGTGGAAAGTTACTCATTGGTGTAAAGACTGTCTGCCATGACTATAGTAAATTTTATGTAGTCACACACAATATAATATATGTATGGGTACTGGTAGTAAAGTTAACAATTAAATCTACATTTGACTTTGTGGTCTTTGATCCTGCTTGTGTGCCATTAAGCATGCTACTTAGCCTTTCCATTTGCCGAGTCATGTTTCACCATTCATTGTTCTAAAAACTGACAATAGGCAACCACTTTATCAACTGTGTCCGTTACTGTTTCATTCACTGAACGCTATCCCCCTGACCTACATGTAGGCCCCCACCCACATGCTGAGAATCCCTGCCATAAAGAATAGGGCTACTTACTAGGGCTTTTAAATATAGTCAAGGTTTACACCAGCTAGGCTATTTTGAGGTTAGGCACCTACTATCTCTCACCTGCCACTCGTCCAAATTAAGCTGCTGAAACACACAATCAGTGGCTTCTAACGAGACATTTTTTGTACACCGATTATGTATGGCCCTCGACAAGCCATTAACGAACCCCATAAATGTACACACATATTATCTCTGTTTAATTACTGACAGTTCGCAAAAATCATTATTTTCTGCGCTTTGATTAAGACAGGCTTTCATTCTTTGTAATTTTCACTTGAACCCTTAAACTGCGCTTGAGGCCGTTCTCATGCAGCGATTGTGTCAAGGATATAAAGAGAAATAAGTTTTCTTTGTGTTTTAATTAGGCAGTAATAAAAGAGTTTTTTGTGAGTCATCGCCCCAGTAACCTTCAAAATCACTTTATACAGCACGACTAAAGGCAATGTGCATTAAACAACATGCAGGAAGGGTTGATCCTTATTTTGACCCTGTTCATATAGCTAATGTGGGGAATACGCATCAATACATGTTCCATTGATTGCCCAAGAAAGTACAGGCTTAGTCCACACGGAGACAAAAACGGTATCGGTTTCAAAAACGTCTCTTCTAAAGGCGGCATCGTTTCAGATAATATCTGTGTCCACACGGGTTCACGCAGCTCCACTGAAACGCTGTAGTGTGCATGCCCGGCCCGTTGGTGGCGCCGCGACACTGCTGTGAAAACACTGGGCAGTCGTTTGTTGTTATTGTCAGAGTGCAGAGGGTTATAAGAGTGAAAAGAAAAGATGTGTTTTGCTTGGATACACAGAACCAGCTTTTTTGAAATCTAAAAAAATATAGTTTTTGGGCTCCCTCTCTGATATGCCTAAACTTGACTCCATGTGGACAAGGCCTTAGCATCTACCATTTCTGCATGGGCAAATCTGTCTAAGTAAAAGACTCAATCAAAATTTTATTTATCTCTAATTCAGAAAACTGCCTTTTTTTCTTTTTTTTCTTTTCTTTCTGACTTTTACATTTTTTTATGTATACAATACCAGGCCAACTGCAGCCATATTGGATAGATTTGATATTTTTCAATTTGCTGAAATGTCCCAAATAAAAGCATTGATTCTCATGTATTTTGTATCCATCAACTTAGCTTTATGTCACATTGCTTCATGCCATTTCATTTCTCACAATTTTCCCTTGAATTGTCCAACTCTGACCAGAGACATTATGTTGTTTGGAGCGATTTTCACTCCATTAACCCACTCTCAGACATACTTAAGTCCAAAACCATTGTTAACATCAGTCTTCTTAAAAAAAAATACATCTTTCTATCTCTTTTCACATAAAAGGGCATATGTACTGCACTAAGCTCCACTGTCAGAGGTCAGTAACCAGAAACCATGACGGGGCACAGCAACTGCGGCTCAACAAAGAAAAGAGAAAAGATGGTAAAAGAGAAGCCTGGGTAACTCGATACTTTGTTTGAAAAACTAGCCAGCTTTGATGCAGCAAATGAGCTCTCTCAATCTGGAAAATGAAAGCCAATGTAAATGCATGCCTCTTGATTTAGAAAGCTAGAAAAGAATGGGCCGGGCCGATGACCTCCGCAGAACCATCTCCTTGTGCGTCTTCGCTGTATCTCCACAAAACCTCCAATTACAATAATGAGTGGTTGAGCAGGAGGCATATAGGGTGTGTGTGCGTGACTGGGGACAGAGAGCAGGGAGCAACAAGGGCGGGATGCAAGGAGATTCATCAATGCTTTTTATCTACTGGGACTGTCAATCATCTCGTGACCTCCATGGTGACTGGTCAATGTAGATTAGCGGGCCAGAACCACGTGCCAGGACCAGAGGCGAATGCTGTCGTCATGATGTGTGGGCTAGTGCACAATGTGGATTCAAATGAAAGTGCCACTCTCAAATGCTAGTCCTTAGTCCAATGTGCTAGAGAAAGGATGCACCTGTTTATCAGCAATAGAAGTCTCTGATTGGTTACTGATATGACTAATGAGAAGACAGAGAGTGCCAACCTCCATCAAGGAACCGGCTCTATCTCACGATGGTATAGGTGGGGTGCCCAGTTTTGGATTTGAACCTGATTTTTCTAGTTTTATGGCAAATGCTCTACTATTTTGGTCTCAGGGAAATCAAATATTGCGAATAATGTGTTTTTTTACTGACTCACTGTGACTATTATTGGTACCTTTGGTCCTATCTTAAACGTGTATAGAGTACTTGGGCTCAGACAATGTTCTGGATCTACACACAAAACTGAGCTCATTTTTGACCAAATTCTATAATAATAAGCTTATCTTGTACACATTGAAAAACATCATCCATTTTACTACATATTACTTTATAATATTTGTTCTTACTATCACCACGTTCCCACACATATAGATTCTTTTCTCCGATTCCTTGTATAAAATTGAGACCAGCGTTGGCCACACTAAGCCATTTCTACATAAAGATATTGAATTAGAACTTTTCTCTGAACTTTAAAGAAGATGATTCATTTTCCTCAGCTCCTCAGTGTATCGTTTGTGCTCTGTTACAGCACATGGCACCAGTGTCAGCCATAACAAGGCTTTAATAATAACCCCACTCTATTCGGCTGGTGTGTGATGACATTAGGATCTGGTTAGCCTCTCCTGCATATGTACCAAAGACACACAATCGCAGCCTCTTCCAAAGCACTTTGAGAGAACATTAGCGTTTAGTATATTTCACAGCTGCACATTATGGCCTCCTTTTTGTGAAATATTACCTAAATCTGTCAGTATATTATGTGTTAGTGGTGATTTTAGCTCACAGTGCCGTGAAGGGCTAATCACAGGTTTGGGGATGTTAGAGGTTCACTCCCAGACAATTCCTGGTTTGAACTTGTCTGTAAGGAAGATGCTGTAATGTCAAAGTGGTAACTATACACACCCAATTTAAACACCATATTATCAGATGGGACACTCAACTGTATAGCATTTTCACATTATACTTCCTCCATAGTGCAGTGTCCCGTAATGTCAGCGGTGAGTCAGGCCCCTATTTGACTTTGAAAAAAGAGGCTTCTGTAAACCATTGAATACTTTCATCTTGTGCATTCAAATAGTGGAGTTAGTCATATCCTGAAGCCGTGGCACTGCTGCTCTGCTTTTATTGAGCTACAGAAGCCTCTCATCTCTCTTTGTGTGTGTCATCATTGCTGCATTGTGTAGAAGAAGAGCCCACTTTTCCCCATGCGGTGCATATGTCAGACATGGCCAACCGTAGCAATGGAGTGGAAGAGGCTCACCCGTGGCATCAAGAGGCCCCTGATTAGTTCTGCTTGTTGTGGATTGTAATGGAGACCTCCCCCACTGAGGAGCCCTGTTTCATGGCCCTGTCCTCTTTCATCTAGTGCTTCAGCCCCCCCAAAAGACTCTTCCCATTCCTTCATGCAAGACTGGGGCTTCTGCTGTTGTTTTAATCCACTTAACCACTTCCTCTATTGGACTTGTGGTACTTGAAAGTCATCATTATGTCTTGCTCTCATCTCGTCTATATTAGGGCTGGGAACCTCAGGGTACCTCACGATTCGATACGCGATACGCAATATGGCAAAACTGCGATAATCGATATATTGCACTCATATCACTGTTTTACAGGCATTAATACAGTTTTTAAACTCTTTTCCTATGAATGGATAATGTTTTCATGCAATACGTTTAATTTAATAATTAGAAGTGGAAAGTCGACTTTCTCAAAATATGAAACAAAATAGTACCTGACAGATTTTATGTTTATTTTAACATATAAATTCCGATATACTGATACAGCAGCCTGCGATATCGATACAATATCTCGATCTATCGATATATCCCACCCCTAGTCTATATACACCTCTCATTGCAACATGGACTATGCTACATCATGTGTAAATGTGTCTGTAACATCTAAGAGTTTGTAATTAATGGCTTACATTTATGGAATGTGACAATATAAGTGCTTTACATTTAAGTCCATTTATTTATTTATACCACAGACTCTCTGTGCTGTCCTAGAGAGCCCTGACCACCAAACACACCATTCACACATTTAGGCAAGGTGAGTGAAGTGTCTTGCCAAAGGACACCACGACAATATGCTGATTGGAATGGGAATCAAACTCCCAACTCTGGTTTTGGACAGCTCTAGCACCTGCACACCAGCGTTGTTGCACTGGTTTTGGCCGTGACATGTCCTTGGTTTGTGTGGTTCTGACTACACTCTACGCTCTATAGCTTTGACCTTTTAATGATAAAGTTATGTGCCAAATACTAAAGTACCGTAACCATTAAAAGAGCTGCTTATGCTTTCCAGGCATACAGGGACAAGAAATGATTTCCCAAAGACTTGTACTTTTATGCATTTATCGCCACTGTGACTGTTATTTTTTACGAGATTATTGATTCAGTCACAAGCAATTTAATGAAATGGATTCCTTGTTTTATTGTATCAGTAATCTCATAATTGTAAAAATTGATAGCGGTCTGTAAATTAATGAAATAATCCTGAAATCACAATGACACATAATCTATAATAATAGGCCTATGATTTATTATACATGGGTTCTTTTTGCAGAGACAGCAGACAAGTGAAGGCATCATTTTGTTTAGATCTCTGTCTGTGCCTGCTCTCATTCTGTCGCGCACCTGACTTTACAGCGAACTCACCGCTGGCTCGAACAAACAAAGCCGTGCACGTACGTGGGAGTGTGCATGTGTGTTTCCTTCAAAGAGGTATACCTGCTCAAATGAGAGCTCCTTGTCTACACTGTAAAATTGACTTTAAAAACAAAATAAGTGACTAGTGACTTCATGGTGTAGTCATGGTTGACCATTATCATCCATTAAAATACATTTCATTTGATGGACATGAGCCCTTCCTAGTAATTAAAGGCCTTATGAGGGGTACAGCCTGTTTAGTTAGTTGCAGGGCTGACACACACTCTCTCTCATATGTATTGGGGGCAGTTTTTGACATTTTTAATAAATACTAGTTAACCCTTAAATAATGTACTTGTATTTTTAGATGAGCAATTTCCTTTTGTTTCTTATTAACTAAGAATTTAAATTTTACAGTGTGCATGATTTGTGTGGGAAAGCTTTCTGTCTGTCTCTAACTCTTTTTTCTGTCTCTCGTCTCTGCTTCAAAGCTCACTTAAAATAGGCCTTTAATCATAGTTTGGTGTAAGTGGCACGGTGGTTTTCGAACTATATGCGGAGGCTGGAGATGTATTTTTAGCAGACAGACAGAGGGAGGCTGTATGGTTCAGAGGAGAAACATCAGAAAGTCTAGTTGCAGCTTCAGAAGGTTTTAGCCAGCTGTGAAACAACAGGCACTCTACCCCCCCCGATCCCTGTCATCCTCTCTTCCTCTGGCCTTTGAGTGGGTTGTGCTCTGGTGGAGCTGGAGCTGACCCGGACTCACTGAAGACTCACAACATCTGGAGAGTGGAGACACATGGCACAAGGCATGGCCAACATAACAGACCTCCAACCACAACAATTACACCAATACTGTCTCCTTGTGGCTGGAGTTGGTATTTTAGGGTCAGAAACCTTTTAAACAAATGCTGGATCCAGATTGCATTCAATGTTTCATGTTTTCTGTGGGTAATTACTGAACAGAAAAAATAAAAAATCGAATTAATCAAAAACATAACATCTGTGGTGAGATAATTATGTCAGAACCAGTGGCTTCAGGCTTTTCAGGGGTCACAAATGCACATATAAACTTCTGAAGTGAATGGGATAAAGTTATAAACATGTTCAAAGCTCTCCATGGAGACAGCCACTACTTATGAGCATCATAAAGATAAAATATTATCTTTTCACAGCCACAAAGCACAAACTGGCATCCATTATCTGTTTTAGAGCTGCAGACGCGTATACAGCACTTTACAAAGAATTACACTTTCTCATTGTAGTCTGACAGTCATAAATAATTCATGCTTTTTTGCGAGATACATATAAAAGTAATAAGACTTTTATGTTTGTTACATTTCACTTTACGACCATCTTTGTGATCGTTACATTATTGTGGAAATAAATACTATTGAAAGTCAGTCTAATGGCACACATCCAGTATACCACGTTACTAAGCTTTTTTAAACCAGGGGGCTGCACTCATGTCTGATCAGCATGTTTTTTCCACCGGCTCTGCCCCGGGTCAAGCCCTTAGAGCTCCTTGTGTTTTGTATTCACCCTTTTTTGCTCCTGTTTGCTATTTTTTGCATTTGTTTATACAACTCCCCTCATCTGCCTTGCTCATTATGCCTGCTGTATTTTTCCTCTGGTTCAGCCCTACACAAACTGTTGTTCCTAAGCATCAAAGCCTTTGTAATTTAACCTGAACCGCTCTTTTTCACATACACTCCCCAGGTCCCTTCAAAAACACAGGTTATATGGAGATATTTTACTTGCTGAGGGACAGAGGAGAGCGGCTCTGTTTGTTCTGGGTGCCCATTATTACGGAGGTACTCTCAGAACAAGGTCAGCTTTACAAGGTGCTTAGAAGTATATTTCCTTGGCGTTCTTCTTTGTTTCTATTACTCAGACAAGATGAAAGCCTGCGTTCTTTTGTGTTTTCATTATATTTAATTCCAGCTGGAAAAACATCTTGAGAAATCACATGGTGTTTGCACAATATTTTGCTCATACACATAAAGGCTAATGGATCCCAGGTATGGACAGGCTTCTATAAGACTCTTGAAGCCTATGGGGCATGAGAAAGTTGGGGGCCTAGGGTCTAAAATCAACCAGGTTTACAATCTTTCATCTGGCTTGAAAGCATGGTTTAATTAAGAAAATGTTGATAGGTGAACTGTGTTATCAAAAGAGTTTTCAGTTAATCTTAGATAATCTTCAAAATCCAACTTTTTCAGTTGAAAAAATGCCAGGTCTGCATCCGATCTGCATCTTTCTATTTGTTTGAGCTCTCACATTCTGTAAAAGCCTGTTGAAAAGCAAGCTTCGCCAGACCTGTAACCTGACCCACAACTTCCATGGACACGGACAGTGGGTTGGTGCACTCATTCTTTCAATGCTTAATTCACCCCACAACATCTCAGTTACATTTATCCGAAGCTGGCTAAGAACAGTGTAAATGCTTCATAGTTCTGCTTTAAATCCTCTTGCAACACAATACATGTATGCGTGTTTATAAACAAAATAGGGTAAAATATCCCTGTTTTAACAAATCTCTTTAGTCAAATACAGTTTGATATGACTACACTGGAGCAGGTAGCCTCAGCACTGCCCCACTATGGTTGCACGTGGTAGTGTAAGTTTGTGCTGTTTTTTAATGAGCTGGTGATCACTTCAAACAAGCCACTCAAATCCAAACTTTCCCTCTGTCAGTGGAGAGATTTTCAATTGACTGAGCAGGTGCCCTGGAGAACTATCGAGGACTAAGTGTGCAAATGAAAAAGCGGCTCATAAAACTGTGCGGGTTTGGTTTGCGTGTGTGTGTGTGCATAGGCTGGTGTTGACAGTGTAATCATTTGTGTCTATGTGAGATGGTTTTTATTTTTTGCCGGGCTGTGTGGAACAGAGCAGATGTGCTCAGATCTCCCCTGAGGTGGCTGCCTGTTCCTCTCTGCGCTGACTCTCATCTCACACACTCTCCGCCACAAACCCTCCGATGTTTATACTCTGTGGTCCTCAGATAATAAGCCCAGCCCATTACTTATCCCCCTCTTCACTATGTCCTCACAGTAAGTTCACTCAAGTCACCTCAAAAAAAGTTTTCTGCACATCTGTGAGATTTTTTATTATATAATTATTATTTTTTTGGCTGTATTTTTTTGGTGCACATATGGCTCGGTTTAGCAGCATGGTGCCAGTAATGGGTAAAGAAGTCATTACCTAGAATCTGCATATTCAGATGAGTATAATCACAGAAATGTTGTCCAATTTGATGTTTTTAATATTTGAGATTTTAAAAAATGAAACACCATAAATGCTTTTTCTCCATAGACAAGAAAAGCGAAGATACTGTTGAATAGAGGTCCTGATGATACAAAGATACACTTCATACTATAGATTAATTTTACAACATATGAGTACAGATTACTTAAAGTAAGCATATGTTAGTTTCCATAAAAAATGCAATCTCACATAAATACACAGTGTTCCTGGTTTGTTAGAGATCTGATTATACTGCAGGTGAGGCCACATACACACTCAACATTTTTACAAACTAACTAATAACAACTATAATAAAATCATTTTACAGAGTAGAGCTGCATGAAATAAATTTTCCTCCATCTGTGCCTGGACTGAAGCATCCAATATTCAGTGTCTGCTAACAGGCTAACCTCTCTCCCTGTTACATCTTTATTCAACGGTCCCCATATAATAATGTAAAGTATATCTATCCCAACTAGGCCAACGCATCACATGACCAGTTAGTCACACCATAAATCACCACTTCCTGCTGTTCCCTCTACGGATTTTGGCTGCTATTTTCAGCGGAGAAAAATACACAGGAAATATTCATGCACAAAAAAAGAACTATTCATTTGTGAGATTGCGTGGAGTGCGAGTGCTTTCTTTGTTCGGTTTTTGCGCATCTTCCATCAACCTAGATAGAGAGCGAGCGGGAACAAGGTGACACTACAAGCAACAAGAGTGTGGATAATGAAAACTAAACACCATCTATTCTTCTGCTGTCTCTGTCTGGCTTTGTCTTCCCTGCCCCACGAGTTTGTGTATTGGCTCGTCAGGGGAGATGAGGAGAGTGTGTTGTCGCGTCTCAGACAAAAAAAGAAGGAATCTAGAAAACAGCAGGTGGATGCCTTTAATTTTGATGAAAGAAGTGGCTTTTTCACATCTTTCACATGGGCCCGAGATGGGATATTTTTAATGTAATCCCGTTTAAAATAATGAAGCTAAAACATGTCTCTGCCTAAAGCTTACTCAGGCTTGGGTACCCAAAGATTTGGTGTGGCCCGTTCACCCATCATAAAATGCCATAACCTGCCAGATCTGACCTATGCATTTTCTGGAATAATTCTTAAGTCATGCCCAAAGGCTATATTTACTACTGGAACGGGGGAAAACCATATGTGTAGAGATTTTTTTCAGTGCTTATATTAGATGTTCAACAGATCATCTAATATAAGCACTGAAAAAAATCTCTGAAAAGCACTGGCAGCAAACTGTTAGTGTTTTGAAGATTACATTATGGGCAGTCTTTTCATCTGTCATGTTTTTTACTTACTACTGTGATCAAATAATCTCATGATGACAATAATCTGTTACACTGCCTTTAAAACATCTCATTTCGGGGCCACGGTAGAGTGTGTGTCCCATATGCAAAGATTTCAGTGCTCTGCAACGCCAGATTAGATCCGGTTGTTCTCCCTGATTACCTGTCACACTACTGTTCAATAAAGCCATAAAAGGCCAAAAAATAACCTAAATAAACACAAAAAAACATCCAATTTCAATGTAAGTTCAATACATATTGTAAAGTATTAAGAAACTGTCTGTTCTTGGACATGTTCACATTCGCAATGCTGGGCCTCTGTAAAAAAATGTTAAGACACCTCTGCCCTAAAGCAAATAAGCATCAATAAAATTAGCTATTCACGTTGATATTAATCACATTGAATAATCAATGCTGACATTACTCATGATCTAATATTGGTTAATTCTCTGACTGAGCCTAATCACAGTCAAAGGCCTCGTTTATGTCTTGAATTAAAATGTGAGCTGTGTGTGGATGTACGGCTCAGATAAAAAACTAATCACTCCCACAGTTTTGCACAGATTATTGCTCCACATTTATGAGCATTCAACACGCTCTACATTCAGTCCACGTTGTGACTGGGATCTCATTTTTCATACGCAATAATACAACCAAGGTCCTGTTATAAATCCCTCAATGGTTTAGCATAGTCGCTGCATACAGCCAGGATTAAGGTGCTCTTTTGCATCAAAGGAGTGTTCTTAAGTCTTCTAACAGCCCACAAATGAAAGATGAAAATGATCAGTAAAATGTATATTTTATTTTTTTATGGAATATTCCATGATGCTAGCGGTTAGATGCAGTTTGTCTGTGGAGTTGAGTTTGAACCTGAACAGAAATACGGTCTTATTGGTTGATTTTTGTCACCAACCTTTTACATGAAAAGTCTTTTTTAGTTCTACATTCTGCATCTTTTCACAGCTTAATGTAATTACTATTTAGACTTTAAAACTCTATTCACTTTCATCCAATCCACCAGCTGGTAATCACTGTTCTAAGTGATGTGTATGAGCCTTGGAGAGTAAGAATTGTGAAATGAATTGTTCATGCTACCCTTTGTCCTAGAAATGTCCAGGAAAATAACCGTGATTGCACATTATTGGAGCAAACTTCTGAAATATACATCTTCATGTTACGTTACTATTTGCTTTACAGATTGTGTCTCCTCCATCCACTTCTGTCAACCTCCAAGAGAGCACAATTCATTTTGATGTTACACATGAACCATCAGGATAGCGCTGTAGACTTTATCAAAACAAGGGCAGGTCCTCGGCAGCGGCCATTACCTTGTGTTTATTTGCACAGTTTGTCTAAATACACAAGCAGCTTATCTCGCTCATGACGTGCAGATCTGGAACTTATCAGACATGGACCAAAGACTGGCTTCTGCTGCGGGCTTCCCAAAGTAAATACAGAGCTTGAGAAGCACTCTGTTTGGCCCAGAAATAATTTACAACAGATCGAGAGGCTCGATATTGTGGAATTGGGCAAATAGACTCGCACTTGATACTGTGAAATGAAACTTTTTGATTAGCTGGGTTAAATTTGTGTTTTTTTGGTAGCTTTTTGTTTGTTTGTTTAACTTGTACGTTTTTTGGGTGTGTTTATAAGTGCCCATCATTGCAAAGTGCACTGCAGCGCTTGGCTTTGGCAGTCCAGAGGTGTAAATGGCTCCAAATGGCTCTTGTGGCCGTGAAATGAGAAGGCATTTGTTCCACTAGCTTTTAGACTGAGGGCCACTAAAAGTTAAAGGCCATTTCACAAGCAAAACCCGACCCCGAAGAATACAGTGTGTTTAAAGCCATGGCGCTCGAATGCTGATGGAACTGCAAAATGTACTCAGGCCTCATGGGAAATGGAGTCATTAATTCTCAAGAGTCCAAATGGCTTTATTTACATACATCGTTTGTCATTATATCGGCGAAACAACGATATTATGGAATCACGACGGTGCGCGTCCGAGTCCACAGATCCTAGCTGCGAACGTGATAACTCAAAAATGAATTGCCGGATCAGTTTCAACATTTGCACACAGGTGCATACCATAAAGATGCCAAACTGTATTGATTTGGGTACTTCTACGATGAATATGAATTAGGTAATTAATTAATTATGGCCCAAAACTGTGAACGCAATAACTCAAAAAGTCTATGCTGGATCTTTTTCAACTGTTGCACACAGGTACATATCATGAAGATGCAGAACTGGATTGAGTTTGGTACATCTTCGATTAATGACAAACAAATAATTCACAAATTAATGTTTTGATGCACTTTTATTGAGCCAATAATCCTGCTGAACATAAAAGAAATCTCATGAATTTTGGCACAGTAGTAGACAGGAGGTCAGGTATATTTTGGCAAAAACATTCTTCACAAACATCCAGACAAATCAAAAAAGTCAAATAGACCCTTCCCATGTTTGTCATGGTTTGGAGGCGGGGCCTCTTAATTGCTCGTTAACAATATTAAAACCCTTAAAAATTACACAATGTCTGATTAAGGTGCCCGTTGGTGACAGTTGTGGCAGACGTATGGGGCCGTTTCGCCGATATACACCTTGCTGTCGGGGGAAACCACAGAGGCCTAGTTTGCTTTATAAAAAGACAAACATATGAATTTCTGACACACCTTGATTTTAGGCTGTTTATGGTTAGAATGTATAAAAGGATTAGCTGACCAATGACCATACTAGGAGTATTTTATCAATAGGCATTTCATTTTCACACACTACTGGCAGTTTATATAACAGTTGTCTTTGGACAGTGGGAGGAAATCATGGAAATTAATTGTGTGGCTGCCTAGTAAAAAAAATAATAAATAATTGGTAACATAATAGTGAAAATGTATTTCAGCTCCACAACGCCTCAGGGTCATACAGGTTAGAATTGTTATACACAAATGCATACAGGTTGTAACTGCCAGTTAATGTAGAGACTGCTGTACATGAGTAACGTCTGTTGTCTTTGTGTCCTGTGCAGATGTTTTGGACAGCATGGCCCGCTTCACCGTACAGGGGGTGTTCAACTACAGCATGCTCACCTTGTCCGACCACGAGAGGGTCCTGTACGTTGGGGCACGAGAGTCGCTGTTCGCTTTGGACCCCAATGACATCAGCAGACAGCTACGACCACAGGTACTTCCTACAATCTTCTGTCTAAGGCGCATATTAGTCTGTTTGAAATTGACTTGGACGAGTTTCGTAGTCAATAGTTCGGAAATCAGTAGCAATAAGCCAACAAATTGAATTATGTTGGGTGCTCGGCCACATTAGCTTAATGAAATTAGCTTCATATTTAAAAGCATAGAGGCTTAGCTCGGACAACTATAATCTCTGTCTCTATCGCACCATTAACTTACACACTGACCTTAATTTTTCATTTTTCATTTTGGGCTTCAAGGACATCACACACCAAAAACCGTTGGCAGATAATCAAAGAGCTTAAGTGCCATAATAAATGCGATGTGGCTTAATGTTGTTAATGTTGGCTCTTTTATTGGTCTGCATGATACCTCTTTTATGAAATGTTCAATCACCGCTGTAGTTCAAATCAAGACGTCGAGCAATTAGCAGTCCACTTCAGATGTGTCCTTCTTGAAGGGTCAAAACTGTCATAAAATATAATTGGTGGTGTTACTGGCTAAAAGCTTAGTGTGTAGTGTGTTTTTCCACAACACAAAGTGGTCTTTTTATAGAAATCCTAAACCGTAGACCTTTTTCTGCGCTATAAAAGGTTATTATTATGTGCCTCAAATAGCAATAAAGTAAAAATAAACAATTGAAGTTAAAAATATCAATACAATAGCAAGGCTCTGGGGCCAATGGTTGCAGTTAATTAATGCATATATAACATTGGATATAAATAAATAGTATATCTGTGCCAAAAGGAAGGAATGTTAATCTCATTTAATGTAATTTAAACGTTACTGTTATATTGAGTTTGCAGTTCAAAAAAGTGACTTCGGTCAAAAGAGAGAACACCTAAAATACAATAGTCTCCATTCCTAAAATAGTCCCAAGTCATTATGTGTATATAACAAGTGGACCAGAAAACAGTAGTAGTAATACTCATGCTACAGAAGAAATAGGGAGAGGTTTCTGAAATGCAGTTTTATTATTTTGCATCTTGAGACCTGTTGCCAACTTATTACTTGATTCAAAAGTTATTTATGCTATCTGTTGCTTAAAGCCATCAAGAGTAATGTTGTGAGCGAGGCTGCCAAATATTATGATTGTAATAAGTGCAGACATTGGCTTCTCTCAGCAATATTCTGTATCCGCCGCCTTTGAGTGGGAGGACAATGCACACTTGCTCTTGTTTACACTGGCCCTGCCTCCTAAAGTTTACGACATACTTATTCAATCTGTTTTATTGTCCTTGTTTTAATTTGCCAATCGTGTTTTTCTGCTGGGCCAAAGCTGTTCATCTTAAGGCCCTGCATAAATACCCTTGACTTGACCTGAAATCCTCATATTACACACACTGTCGCAGATTTGAAACCCTTGGAGGCTCAATCTAGTGTTCTTTCACCCTCAATAATTGGTGCGTATTCAAAATCAATACAATTACGAGCGTCCAAATGAAGGTGTAGCGAGCTGCCCGCAGTGGTTTGGGGATTGTTATCTGATTTAGCATTGTAATGAACTGTTATTAGACACACATACAAGGACTCACATACCGATGGTTTGAATGAGTGGGCTGCAGTCTTACAGTAATGATAAGGCCACCTGTTGTCCATCCCTAGAGTGCAATGTACGGAGAATAAGCCAGTGCAAGAAAATGACAAAGTGTAGACATGGGAAATGTTGTACCATCTGTCACCATCTGCCCAGTGCGCTCCCGTGACACCTCCCTCTCCCACTATTGATGTGTTTAATGGCATTTTAGTTCTGCTCTGTGCTGGATTTTTGTCTATTTTTATAGTTTGGTTGTAGTCAAATATGCAGGAGACTAGATGCACATTATATTGAGGAAGTTGTAACGATAACATGCAAACTCTACACTAATATTTTCTATGTGCAGCACTTTAGAAATGCCCTGTTTGTAAAATGTGCTATATAAATAAATGTATTGGATTAAATATATATATTGGCAATACTAAAGCCTTACCACAGACGTTCCCGGAAACTACAAAGATTTTAACTTTTTACTTTTTTTTGCAACAGCCGCATTAGGACTTAATAGTCTCAGGTCTGCCGCATGTGAGGCATCAAACCTCCATCATTTCCTTCCTTCGTTAATGGTCAAAGTGCTGTTCGTGCTGACGCAGTCCAACATAAAAAAAACACCAGCGATTAGCGTCTCAAAATGGAGAAACCAAGTGGCCTTGTAATTACTTCCGCCCAAAAAAGTTATTTCAAATCTATCATATTTTCTGAACCACACAGACTATGCTCTCTTTGGTTGAAAGTTGTACAAAGCAAGGAACCAGTATATATCTGTCCAATTAGCCACATGCAATGATGCAAGGATGCACATATTTGCTGAGTTGTGCCTTTGAAGAAGCTTATTCATTATGGCAAAGTAATGACTATAGACAGAAAACTAATCAGTATAGAGCAATTGAAGGTAAAAATGTGAATCTTGCATTTCACATGGGAACACATTAAGAAAGAACTCAACATAGACTTAAGTTAATAATGTTATAAAATCCTGTTTGGAGCCTCTAATGATTTCTGTAGTTGGTATTCAAGCTTTCACCTTAACAATGACCAAAGGAAAAGAGTGAAAATTGCAGAGAAATGTCTTCACTCTTAACTTATTTAATTGATTATAAAACATTATTATAAGGAGTTTTGAGACATTGTTGCGTCCATATAACTGAAGGGCATGCAAAAGAGTCAAAAATTACTGCGATACAGCAGAGTTCATCTGGAGATCACCACACTGTAAAAACTCTGGACACATGTGAGCAATGAAACTTTGTGATTCTCCACCCAACATAAAATATTATTATGACCCCACCCTACAACAAACAGGAAGTCGGCCATTTTGGATTGAAATGGTGAAGTCA